>WAAD01022341.1:282273-328393 GCA_013389945.1 Fregata magnificens
GCTACCAGTTGTGAATGAAGTTTGGAGAATTCAGGCATATTGCTTTTGTTTCACTTTTTTACACATTTTCTCATTATACCTGTATTTTATGATTTCAAAGACAAATATTAACCTGTGTATTTGGAGTAGAAATGGTCTTCAAGATACACAGCAGCTCTTGCTCTTAGAGATGATGAGTTAGTTAAAGCTGCAGCTGAAAATCATCTAGGGTTTGAACTATAGAAGTAGGGTTTATAGTGTATATATACAGTTAAGGCAACTGGTAGTCTGTGGAGTAAAAATTATTTTGGCTTCTAAAAATAACTACACTGTATTTAAATAGGTTTGATAGCTAAAGATCTGTTTTGTACAGTACTGTAGAGACTAGCAGTTCCTTTTTGTGAGGTGCTGAAACTAGAATAAGTTTTTTATTGGACCAGGCTGTAAGAAAGAGTTGTGCCAGCTGTATGAGACCAAAGGGCACCAGCCTGTATTTGGAGCATCTTCTGGGTGCAAAACCCTCATGTCGACAGTAAGGCTGGCAAGATTTATCTTTCAGGTGAATGATTCACTGACGCTTGTCATCAGTGGCAACCAGCAGAAGCAATGTGACTCCAAGAGGCCATTTTCTGTGGTGAAACAACTTTCCCAGATGTTCCTTGCAGAACTGTACAGAACTTCACTTTGACAAAGGACATAGTTTTCAGTGTTGATACAAAATGTTCTTCCTTTCATTTTATGGTCTTAAAAATAAATTTTAAAATTAAAAGTGGACCACATTTAGGCCTGGATTTTCTAGAGATTCCCAAAACCTCTCTTTGAGAACAATATAAATAGTAGGAACTTCTGACTACTGAATACATACCACTTTTCCACTGACCAATCTGCCTAGAAACAAATTGTCATAGTTGTCATAATTTTAAGATTAGTACAGAAATAATGTAGTTCCCAGATAGGAAACACTAACTTTTAGGCTGGACCACATTCCTCCACCCTGATTAATTTTTATTAGTTGTTCTGTAAATTGTCTTATTTGTTGTTCATTTTCATTCATAGTTTTATTTACATATTAGCAAGTTATTTTAAAATGTTGGCATTCTACCCATCAATTAATTTCCAAAAACCGCAGTCACATTCACATACCCACAATAGTTCATATGTTAGCAAAAGAATCTGTGAAATTTACCTAATACTCAGTTTTTAAACTCCTTACCCAGGAAATAAGACTCTGAAGAATGGCCACTCTTCTAAGCATTTCTTTCACCCAGATATGATGCAGTAACCTACAAGGAAATATATTTTCTGAGAAATCAAATAACATTAAGACTAAAACTAATAAAGCCATTAAAATTAGGGCCAATTAAGATTTATGCGAGTGGCATAGGGATTCTAGCCTGGCATTATGGAGCAAAACAGCCTATTAGGATGCGTTTTTTCCAAGATGATCTGTCTGAAACTCTATATTGTCAAAATCAGCCAGGGTAATGGCAGTATGATGTACTGTGCCATTTCGAATGTATTTTGGCTCTTGCTGGAAAATAATGACCAGACAAATAAAGTCCTGGGAAATGACCAGGGTATGGCAATTTCTATTTTGGCATCTTTAAATACATGTAAAATTCTTTAAAAATTTTAAACTTCCTATATTATCCTCAAGAATTCTAGTCAATAAAAACATATTAAAATAGAAGATTACTGAGACTGCAAGTACCATTTTACTTTAACAACATATTCTGCATTTTAATTTTGGTATAAAAAAGAAATCACCATTATAGGAAAAATTTTACAAATATGGACTTAGCAGTTCTATTAGTCACTATAGTCACATCATCCTTTCTTTTTTAACTGAAATTGCTTTAAACTACATCTTTCGTTTCTAAGGCATCTCTGTTCCATGTATTAAATTACCTATACATGAAAAAGTCAATTTGTAAATGTGTGTTCTTATAAATAACCAGCAAAACTAAAATTGTTATGATTGATTTGAAATAATTGATTACAGTATGACAGCTTTCTTTTTCTTAATTATAAAATACAATTACATTTTTGTGCTTTCATACCTGAACATTACAAAAGCTGAGAGAACTATTTCTGTTCTACTTCTGATTAGATCAGCAATGCCACTTCTTCAGGTCTTATCAGATTGGTTTTGATAATAATTACTTGGGAAGTGTTTGATCTCAATGATGAATACTTGATTAGTTTTTCATGAAATCAGTCAACCACACCACTCAACACTACTCATGTGAGACCTTGTTGATTTAGCTGTTCGAAAGAATGCATTCTTTTTCACTGCAGTTATGGGATGTCAGTCTTTGGGGAAAAGAAGGTGGAAAAAGGGCAAGTTTATGGGTAATGATATTGCAGCAGCAGATATTTAAGGTTTGCTAATTCTCTTCTCAATTATGTTCATTCCCTGCCTCGTCACACTGCCTGCTGCATGGCGACAGAATCAATCTTAGCAGTGGAATAAATTTTTCCTTTTTCAAAAAAGGTTTCATGACACCATTGTCATCTTTGAAACCCTTGGAGGGTTTTGCCCTGATGAATAATATTTCATATGTGGAATGTTTATGTGATTTTCACGGAGTGATAACCCCGCTACCACCTAACTTTGATGCATCGAGATTGCTGCCTTTCCTTACTAAAGTGCTTTTACACACCACCTCCTACAAATTGACTTAAGAGTTAGAAATAGAAGATTCAACAAAACTTCAACTCTCCATGGAAAAAAGGGTCTTAGAGAGAAATTTATACATTGGGCACAATCTGCTTTAATTATTTACACAGGAGCTTTTGCTGAATAAGAGTTCCAGGCATTTTTCCCCTCATCTCTTTTCTTTTGCTTTATGCAGTTAGAATCAGTTATCCAAAGCTGACCATATACCCATATTTTAAAACGACTATTTCTTTAACCAAGCTTTGTTTTAAGGATTAGTCTGCAGACCTATACTCACTGAAGCCAATACCATTGTCTGCATAAGTAAAAATTGCTCACATAACAAGACACTCAATGGATTAGTCTCCAAGTTATAGGGAAAAAAAATCCTATAGCTCAGGTACTTATGATTAAGTATCTGCACAAGAAGAGATTTTCAGGACAATGTCCTTGCTTGTCATTCATAAAATAGCAAGGCAGAGCCTTTTATCAAAAGAGGAGTTAATGCCACGCTAATTAAGAGAGGGGAAGAAAGTTTCCAAGGAGGCAATATTTCCTCTAATGTTTTTCTTTTTAAAGTTGCTAATAGAATTATGACAGTTTTAACAAACAGAAAATGCAATGCATTCCAAATGTTTCCTTTGTTAATTATAAGATCTCTGGAAATTGCCTAGATCTTTAAAACTTAATGTTTCACTAATAAGCTTAGATCCCTTTAGGTTGTTGTTTTGGGGTTTTGTTTTGTTTTTAATATCAACTGTTATTTTGCTGGCAATACATTTCTCTTTGAAGATCCAATTTAAGCAGGCTCTTCTCTCAGAGACTCAGACTGCTTAAAAAGAAAATAATGTTCCAGGAGTATAATTATTTTGGTTATTGTGTCATCATGTTAATGTTGTACTGGAAGAAATGTTCATCTGAATGTTTCATTGTTTTGATATAAGTCTAAAAAGAAAGGGAGAGCAGTCAGGCTGCTGGGTGGAAAAATGGAACATCTCTCTTTAAATGGTGAAGAGCAGTTTGAACGCAGTTACCTCCAAATATAACACGAATTCAGCAATTTTTATTTAACTGTTGTGCACTGTCAAAGTACCTGTCATCCTAAGATGTCATCTTTATGTAATAGTTGTTGGGCAGCATTTCCGAAGAACTCGGCTCCCAGTTAGAAGCCGAAATGAGTAGAAAGATTTTCATAGAGGCTTATTACTCTGCAGCTCCCATTGAAAACAAAGCAAGCTACTAGGTGCCAGCTCCTTTGAAAGTCTGTCTTGTTTGTTATGCCTTTTAGGAGGAATCGCAGCTGAGGTTTTCAAAGGAACCTAAAGGACTTAAGTGCCCAGTTCCCATTCAGGGGCTACAGAAGGGTAAGACCTAACCTAGCACCTTTGAGAAGCCTGGCTCAGGACTTTTAAAATTTGTAACACAAAAAACCAGAGCAAATATCCACAGTTGAGAAAACCCCAAGCCTGAGGGATGTCAGAACTAAGAAGCAGCTTGTGGATCTTGGACTCCAAATAAAACAGACCATCCAAGAGCAAAAGAAGCAGTACGGAAAAGCAATTAATACTCACATTTTCACTGAAGTCAATTCATTTGAAATTACAATGTGCAGGCTACTGTTAAAGACATGTGCACCAGTTACCCACAGACACTACTAATACTCCTGTTGTCTTCAAATCCTTACGCATATCAAAAAATGAGGAAAATGGGAAAAAACTCTGCAATACCATAGGGATTCCTACCACGTTGCTCTCTTTATCGGTAGAATCCTTACTGACCTCTCATTTAATTCTTTTCTCATTATTCCCTTCAAAAGGAAGCATGCATTCTGGACAACAATAAAAAAAATCTATAGAGTAGTACCATTTCTGTCATTTGCAGCTAATGAATGCTTTTTAGTATTGACTAGCAACTGGTCTAATAATGACAATGACTCCACTGATTTAGAGCAATAAATCCAAAGACTTGGCAGGCCTCTATTAGTATAATAAGCTCAAACATTCATTCAGGAACATTAAGAAAATGGGCAGCAGACTTTTGAATATTAGAGATTCTCATGTTTCTTTCCTTTCGGTAACACCATCTGGCTGGAAAAAACATGATTTTGCAGTATTTAATGTGTAAATTTAAGTGACAGCTAAGGTAACCATGAGGATTTTTTTCTTTCACTGTTGCTAAGAGAGTGGGTCAATTATGATGAATATTATTACTGCAGGGCTATGAGACCCCACACTAACAGCATCTATTAGGAAAGGTTTGGGGGGGGTTAAATGCCTGTGTTCAACATCTACTGTGGACAACGGCTATTACCAGTGGTTCCAGATACTATGAGAATCAGATGTTTGATACTCCTCATAACAAACAGACCTCTCAGTGTTTCATCACTAGATGAAAGGCTTAAAAGACTTCAGATAAACAATAGCGATATGCTTGTCTTCATCAGTGATACAGGAGTAAAGATAATTTGCCAGGCATTCCTCATCTGTTTTGTGTGCATCTATTTTTCCTATTCAGGGAGGATATATTAGTTATTATTACTAATTTTCATTATTACATGCAGATGAAATAAAGAAAACAGATTAATTGCATTGGTTTCATCAGATCACTGTGCAGATACTGTTCCAAAAAAAAAGTAAGAAGCAGTCTTGCCAGATAAAGTCAAACAAACAAGCCAGTCAGAAAAATTATGAGAGAAATTTGTCCAGTTGGTACTTTAATCCAAACTGTAAATCCCCCTCAGATGTTACAAACTAACCTTCAGTGGGTTCCCCCTTGTACATCTGTAGGATATTTCCCTTTTTTGTTCATCTGAGGGCTTGTATCAAGCTGCAGAAAAACCTTTCCCACCAAAGGGAAGGCAAAAGCACTGTCAGGCTGTGGAGACAGTAAGACCTAAGATGGTCCCTGCAGACAAGCTCCACCACACAGGGCAAAGGAGTTGGTGACACCTTTCCCTACAGTCGCATGATCCAAGGAGCATCCAATACCAACCTGCAACAAACTGCGTGGGTGAAATAGCTTCCTGATGAAGCTATTGGCCAAGTTGCCTGTCTTCATAGTTGTGTTTCTTTTTTACAGCTTGCATTTACAACTGAGTTTTGGCAAACAGAAGATTATTTGTGGCTGCATGGAAGGGACAGAGGCTTGCAGCTCAAGCACTGGAGCGTCTGGGTGGCAGATGCTTCCACAAAACGATATTTTCCTGCAAGTATTTTAGATAGCAGCTGTAGGCCGTAAGTGTATGAAGAGCAGGAAAACATGGCTAATGCTGGAGTTCCCATGACAGTTTGCATACAAATTTGTGGCTGGAGGTGGATTCATTAATAAAGTCAATACAGAGTTTATGTCAGCTCCACCAAGGCAGATAGCCATAGGAGAATCTGTCTAACTTAGTACTTCATCTGATGTATTTAATTTGCTGATTTATTTAGTAATAATGAGTGGATTTATTGTGTTTGAAAATGGAAAATGCTCTGCAATGTGAAACAACGTGCTAGAAGAGATCTGGAAGCGTATTGCAAGGATGATGGCAAGGACAGAGAAGCAGCTGGAAGTTCATGCGTCACTATATGAGAACAATAAAAGTAAAGAGCTCTTATTCCCACTTATTAGTTTATTATTATTTCTGTTATCTTGCTGCCATGCTTGGTCCTGGCGAGGTGCTTATTACACTCAGCGTAGCGAATTTCAATCATATTGTCTCCTGAATCTGATCGGCAGCCCAGTGAGGAGGGAGGACAGAGTTGGGGGTATGGGTTTAATGATTTCCTATCCCCACACACTCCTCACTTCAGCAAAACTCCCTCATCGGGGCTTTATTTCAGCAAAATATCAAGCATTATTTGTCAAGATAAGTGATATTTGTGGTCTGAGGTAACAATAAAGAGACAAATATTAAATGGACAGTATTTAAATTCCTCTAACACTATTGTAAATTGCAAAATGGTGCAAGAAAAGTCAATTAAGGCTTCAGTGCACCTACAGCCAACAGAGAAAAAAATGGGAGTTTGAGGTGTGGATGTCCTCAGGGTCCATTAAGTGAGATGCATCCCACACCGAGTGGCCAGGAGTGCATCAAGCACTGCATTGCTAGCCGGTCGAAGAGAGTGATTGTCCCGCTCTACTCTGCACTCGTGCGGCCTCATCTTGAGGACTGTGTGCAGTTTTGGGCACCACAGTATAAAAAGGATGTAAAGCTACTAGAGAGTGTCCAGAAGAGAGCCACAAAGATGGTGAAGGGTTTAGAGGGGAAGCCGTATGAGGAGCGGCTGAAGTCACTTGGTCTGTTCAGCCTGGAGAAGAGGAGACTGAGGGGAGACCTCATTGCGGTCTACAGCTTCCTCACAAGGGGAAGAGGAGGGGCAGGTGCCGTTCGCTTCTCCCTGGTGACCAGTGACAGGACCCGAGGGAATGGCAGGAAGATATGCCAGGGGAGGTTTAGGTTGGACATTAGGAAAAGGTTCTTCACCCAGAGAGTGGTGGAGCACTGGAATAGGCTCCCCAGGGAGGTAGCCATGGCGCCAAGCCTGACAATATTCAAGAAGTGTTTGGACAACGCTCTGGAACACATGGTGTGAATTTTGAGGTTGTCCTATACAGGGTCAGGAGTTGGACTCGATGATCCTTGTGGGTCCCTTCCAACTCAGGATATTCTATGATTCTATGACTAGGAAAACAGGCTCCACATTCAGCACAACTGCTTCAGGAGTGCGGTTTAAATTCCAGGTTTTGGTTATAGTCTTTTAATACTGCATGTTAGAAGGCACCTAAGTGGGGCTTGTATTTCCATGACAGTTTTGGTGTGAAGCTGGAAATTATTTCAGCCAGCAGTTTTACTGGCACACTGCCAGAGGATTGCAGATGGTACAGCGTTACTCTGTCTTGAGCGGAGAAATCAAGAAAGCTTGAAATGATAAGCCTTCAAACAGGAGAAGCTGTTTCTGTGCCACTTGCAATTGCAAATACAGATGATTCAAGTGTAAGAGACATCAGGATCCACCACACATCTGGTCTTCTCAAGAGGACAATAACTCCAGAATGAGACAAGCATGCTGCAGCTAAAAAGGAACCAGAAACAGAAGCTTTACAACGCATAGCCACGTGTGCAGATCCAAAGCCATTTTTAACATTTTGATCACAGTCTGCACCCACAAAAAAGGCAGTCTAGTTTTCTGATACTTGTTAAGATGAAAAAAAGAGTGCAGTTAAAATGGAAAAAATCTCATTAAAAAAAAAAAGGAAAAGAAGAAATTTTGAGTCTTGAAAAAGAATTGTGTGGAGACGCGCGCCAGACTGAAGGCTAAACAAGAGTCCAGTTTGGATTTAAAGAAAATGCTTGCCCTGTTTGGAAAAATTGCATGTTTATCAGACTGCATTTTGATTCACAGGGTACAAACAAAGACAGTTCTGAATTCATTCTGGCATATGCACGCTGCATTTCTGGGAGGAAAAGGTGACTTATATACTGCCTGTGACAAGTCATCCTAGTTCTGTTGATCAAAGCCCTCCTTAGAAGTGGGGCTGCAAATGTTTCTTCAACCACAGAAAAGAAGCTTTTAAAATGAAGGATGATGCAAAGAAGGAACAAATTCCTGAAGTAAATGAGGTAATTACCACCTGGACATAGTGGTTTACACTTTGTAAGAAACTTGATGGAGAGACAGTAAGCAGATTGTATAGGTAGGCGCTATCACAAACACGCACGCTGGCTGCCGAAGAAATTGTACCAAAGACAACTAAAGAGCTGTGGAATTACAAGCAATAAGCAGTCATGCAAACAAGGAATAGGTGTTACAAATACAGCTGCACACAGTGTATTTGAAAACATAGACTACAGGTCATATCATAAGACAGGAAAATCCTTTGAAGCAGTAACTCTGGAAAAAGGTTTAGATATCAAAGTAAGGGAATCAGTTTTCAATGCCACTCTTTACCAAAAGGGTAACTGCAGTTGTTTGTATAAAGAGATCTCAAATATCAGTTGGAGAGCTTAAATGACTTTTGCTTGCCCTTACTTGGAAGTATCTTTATTGATATTGAAATTCTGTATATATCTCAAAAAGGATTTAGGGAAATTAAGAAGGTTTAGAAAAGAGCAACAAGAATGCTGTAAGGCACCTGCTATAATGAAAGAGTTATGCAGCTAAAGCTATTTTAAACAATGCCCAATCTACTGTGATCTCAGCCAATAAGAACCTATATGAAAAACAGAATTCTCATAATAAGGGTTCTTCTACACTTTAACCAAGAAATAATAAAATCCTGGGGGGGGGGGGAATAAGTTGAGGATAACAATCAGTTGCAGAATACATAGATCTTTAATACTGAGCAAACTAACCACCAGAACAATTTCTGAAGACTGGTGGTAGCATTTTTTTCATTGCTGGCAATTTTTAATTCATATTGGGGTTTTTTTCCTGAGATTTTTGTCTAATACAAACTGGCATATTTTAAAGGAAATCTACTGTGCGCATTAAACAGGAGATCAGATGGCTTAATCACAGTGGCCATTTCTTGTGTATGGATCCACATATCTATGAAATGAACGAAGAGCAACGCAAACAATGATCTCTAGCAGTACTGTGAATATCAGCTTGGGGGCAATACTATGCTTCCAAGGATGGGAGTGCAACTTGAGCTTTGTGGATATGGTACTTCCACACCCCAGCTGCGTCCAGCCTGAGGATACGCAACAAAGTCAAAGAAATGCCAATCAAACATACAGGCGGAAGGTTGCCAAGATCAGTAAATTCCATAAGAGTAGGTAAAATGTTGTCTTTACTGGTAGTCCCTACAACAGTATGAAAAATCTTGGCTTTTTGTGGTTTTAAGGCTTGCACCAAAATTTAGGCTCAGCAGAAGACAGAAGCTGTCAACATAGAAAGCTGTAGTATTAAAGAGAATAACTGATTCTAGAAACTGATTAATTTATCAAATGCTATTTGGAAGATTTTTTTTTAAAGGCATTACCTGCATCTATGAATGTCAACCCTGTAATAGCTAAAGGTTAGTTCCTTCTCAAGAAAAGCCTCTGATAGTATGCTCCTGAAGAAAGTTATGAAGGTCTCTTGTTTGTCATACCCAGAAGATGGGCAATTGTTTGTGTTCCCCTATTGTAACGCTGAGGTTCACAAACATCATCAGAAAATCAATCAACATCATCAGAAAATCAATCAACATTGCTAAGTGTGGTGGAACAAGACACGTTTGTGTATGTTGATGCAACACCTATTCCTTCCTGAAACTCTGGAGATGGTACTGAGAAGCAGCACAGCCAGTCTTACAGAGCTGCAGTACACAGTGTGCTTGTCCTCCCACTTTGACAACCATTTCTTTCTTGATTTACAGTGGCACATCTGTTGTGGGAATTATGTCATAACCATTCATGTTCCCTGAAGTACATCTTAACAAATTCCCCACATAATAGTTAGATAGCAATCAACAATCACAGTTGCTTCATTGTTTTCTAGGCTGTTAAGCCATAAAACAAAGAACACGTTTAAGTGATTTTCAGGAGATTACCACAAGGACAGCAAGTGGCATGGAATTTATCACAACATCTGACATACAGATGACCTGATATACAACTTTCATTCTGAACAGTTGTATTATCTGTGACTGGACACTAAAACATTCACTTTATTTAAGGTTTGGAAAAACTGAAAATATTTAAGTGCTCCTGAAGATGAGAATCTACCAATTACAACACTTTCTATTGGTATGGACTCACAGTAAGACTTCTACTTGTGCAAAGCCTCTGGTAGAGTTCTGCATTTATCCTCCAGTTAAGACCAGCTCTTCTTGCTGTTTCTGGGGTGAGCCTGTCAGATGCTGGGGTTTGATGGCTTTTATCCCTTCTCAGTGCGAGTCAGTCTCTGGCAGGGCTGGGACCTTGACTGAGTCATATTCTGAGAAGGGACCGTCTGCTGTTCCAAGCTGTGTGGCTACCCTTGGGGACCAGGCAAGGACGCACAAAAAGTATTTTCACTTGTGACCTGAGTCAAATTTAGATACTAGTGTTAAAAAAACAACTGCACTGAACTACAGTGCTGCTCAGCTCCAGTAAATCTTAACCTTCTCACAGCATCTCTAACAAACAACTGTTTGGAAAGATCATCTTTTTGGTTTTGGCTAGTGTATTTGAATTAAATTTGTTCTTTTTTTTCTGGTTAGTAGAACTAAGTCTTTTGTTGTGGAAAATGGACTTTGCCATCTGTTGTTTATCTCTGTTTTCAGATTTTCTGGTAGTCTGTTACCTGATCAATAGCATGCACCGGGCTTTTTTGTATTTCTTCCTCTCTTTTAACAAGGTGCAGGGGAAAAGTTTTCTTACCAGCTGAGGTGATTTAGGGCCAGACTAACAAGAGGCACAATCATCCCTTCCTGGGCTATCATAGAATAGCCCAAGATAGATATATATATATAGACATATATATATATGAATATATAGTAATCAAGTCTGGTTGTTCTTACTTGAGACAACTATGTGGAATATAAATTTGCACATTAATGTATATCTGAATTTGATGCTTCTGGAGAATTTCAGAATCCCCTTTCTAAGGTTTGTTTCATGGTTCAGGTGTGGGTTTTGTTTAGTTTGGAGTTTTGTTTATTTTGGTGCTACCATGAGACTTCTGCTATCCATTTCACAGCCAAGGGGTACATGAATCTTAAAGCAGAGGTAATGGAGAACAAGGAAGGCATAAAGCCATTTCAAGGATAGGGCAAAATATAGAGATAACATGATCTAACACATGGCCTGGGCAACACAGGATCTTCTGGAAGCCCTCTGGTCCCACACGCTGTGACTCCTGCATCCAGGAGCTGGAAATACTGCTGAGGGATGCCCAAAATGTACATCTCCCTGCCAGTCACGCAGCGGGGCAGGTAGGCAGGCCCTATCCCACCACCCAGCAAGCACTCTTGTCATGTGACAGACATTTTGGACATACAATGATGCAGCAAGGGGAGTTTCAGGGTCCCTAGTAAAATGGAGGCAGGGCTTCAGACACGGCTATAGGAATTTTGGAGGTAGGCTGCTCCAGGTGACTGTAAGTCAGGCTTCCTAATCCACTGGTTAGAGACAAGAAATCAAGACCCCATCTTGTCTCCATCAGGTGTCTGGACTATGAACTTGGATATTTGCCAGTTTGTGCCTGCATTCCCTCTCTCTTATTTTTATAAACTGCAAATTCTTTAAGGCGGTCTCTTGCTCCAGTTTTTCACAGCGCCTTTTTAGAGCAGGAGCCTCTGGGATGACTGCAATACAAATAAATAACACTAAACCTATAACAGAGGTATTATGTGAAACGAGCTGAGATTTTGTATATGAGCCATTAGATGTGTGGGATAAGATGAATTCATTAAATCTGAAAACATAAACGTATAAAGTCTGCATACCCTCTTAGTCTATTATATCATACTGAGCACATACAGACTTATATATATTATATATGCTCAGCCTATTACATAAAGTGGATCTAAAGTGCATTACATTAAATAAAGTGTGTCCTCTAGTACCATGCGCATTATAGGCACTCAGCAAATAATAAATACAATTGAAATGACATAAAAATTAAAATGGACTACATTCATCCTTTCCTAACTGCAACCTTTAATGAAACTAGCGAAAAAAAGGGCAAAGGTATGTCAGCCTGGCATTCTTGAGGTACACGTGACTGGTAGTTCATCGAGACATATCTGAAAAGCTTTGAAGCACCTAGCACAGCAGTTGCACCAGCACAGCCTTGAGTTCAGGATGCAAAAGCCCTCCTATGATCACAGGCAAATGCCCAGCAACCCAGTCACATACTGCCTCTTGCTATAATATTATTGGTATAACAAAGCATTAAACAAGTTTATTTAAAGCTAGCGTACACGTCTGTTTGCAGTGCAGCTGGGCCTCTGGATTACTGTGTAAGCAAGGTCCAAATATCATCCTCAATGTTTTTTATCACAAAAAGAAAATTCAGTCTTTTGACTTTGTGGACTACTGTAGTACTACATCTATGACTGGGTTTGCTGCCTCTTCAGTTTCTACTTCATGGGCAAAGTGAACCAGACAAGATTTTGGTCAAGTGAGCTACACAGAACCTTTTATTTAGTATTACATCTTCTGCTTTGGCACCTCTTTTGCCCCTGCCCCAGAGAATTTGTTCCCTTTTGCCTCCCTACCAGCCATGACAACAGGATGCACAATGAAAATCTGTGTTTACAAATCTTGCATGCAAATGATTATGGAACAGCCATGATATGCAGCAATTTAAATTTGTTGACAGAGTTGCTAAGAAACAAACCTTTTGATTCTGTGAAACCCTTTTTGATACAGCTCCACGCTCTGACAGTTGAAGTTATTGAACAAGAGTGAGGACTCTTTAAAAGAGGAATTTCTGACATTTGCTATGTTTTCAGAGGCTGTAACATAACATTGAATATTCCTTCAGTGTCAGTTTTATTCAGTAACGGAGTGTCTGATTCCATATATATTTAAAGTATCCTATATTTCAAAAAAAAAGGCTTCAGCAGTTCAGTACTGCCTTCTCCCACTCACATGCACAATTGTTTTGCAAAGAATTGTGATCTTTACATGCTCCCCTGCCAAATACCTTGTAAGTTTCTGTATTTTTTCCAATCTGTTCTTTAAACATCCTTTCTCCAGGGCATTTTCACAAAGGACCTCATAGCATGCTACTCGGATACCAACAGTAAAATACACCATTATTTTGACATTCCAGTATTATGGAGGCAGCTGATGTTTTAAGAACATACACTCACACTGTAGATACCTAACCATTAAACAGTGAAGCAGAACTGGGGAAAAAACAGTGCCCAGGTTCATCCCAAGTCAGATTACCTGTATCATTTAGCTGATAAATTTAGAAGCACTGTCATGTAAAGTCTTGTCAGTAAAAGAGGATGATTTAGCCCTTAGGTTGGATGAAACACATTTTGGAGGCATCTAACCTTCACTTCATTACTAAGGCAGCCTAGAGCAATTATAGTCCTAATTTAAACACCTCAGTTAGGTGTTTAAAGTAAGGCAGAATTAATCCTAGCTTAATTGATCATAACCTTATTTTTCTTAGCAGGCTTACCAGTTGTAATTACAACCTGCCTACATTGATACTACCTTTTGTGCATGGCTGTCACACTGTTGCATTCAATGTGCAATAGGGAAAAGGCAGATGAGCAAAAATTTCAACATTTTGTGGGGATGGGAGATAAGCAAAGACAAGTATGGGACAGAGGCAGAAATGAGAGACTCAAGGAAAGAACATGTGACATCTTCCCCCTCTGAAGGCATGCACTGTTTTCCAGGATCAGTGTATGACTTTTATGGACATTTTGCATTTTTCTGGTGTGAAGCACAGGAACCTTATGTCCTGTATCTGCCAAAGTGCTATTTTTAATCAAGTAAAATGGCTGCACAGTCATAAACTGAATCTGCAAAGGCAGAAGGATGACTCTGGGAGAAGATAGATCAGCCTATGATAGTTAAAAAACCACAGGAAAAGAGAGTGGGGTAAGAATGAATCAGTCACTTTCAGATTTACTCAGAAGTTCTGAAGACTGTCTCTGCCTACCATTTTCTCTTCACATTTATTCCTAAGGACCATTTTTTTCCTTGTGAAAAAACACATATCCTGAAATTGTGCAAAAGTGTTTTGAAAAGGATTTTTTAAAATGTGAAATAAATGTAAAAATAATGAGTCATACTCCATAATGGCCATTGCAGAGTGTGCATTAGAAGGCAACCAGAGCACTCTCAGCATGCACTAATAGCTTGCTAATGCACAGCCTTCAGTGCCTTATTGCTATAGTCGACATTTACCACAAGGAATACTTTGCAGCAAGAAATATTTTGGGCTCCATTATGCTTTCACAACCTTGAGCTGTGCTGGGAAGGGCTGGAAGTAGAGTGCTGTAAGCAATGGGGGCTGAAGGCCTGGAGAAATAACTCACGCCTTTGCCATTTGTTGGTATATAGATGGAAAAGACCCACCCCAGGCTCAGCCTTCATGCGATGGAAAACACCATCAGGGGAAGGAGAGGCATTTCATCCAACCTGGCTCTGCTGGAAGACCATAGTGCAAACCACCTTGTAACAGGGCCTTGGCTTGAATACCTCACAGGGTTTTCACCCTGGGACCACTGCAAGGTCTTCATGTTCCTGCCCCTATGCAGCAGACACCACAAATTGCATTTTGGTTGCTTGTGTTTTAAGGGTCCCTGTCTTCCCAAGCTTTGTAACAGCGGTCTGTTTCCTCTCTCCCTCTCTTCTTTGTCCTGTGTGTCGTTTGTCCATGAACATGTCTGCCAGGGATTGCACAGCTGTAACTGTAGCTACCAAAAAAATGCTCATTTAGCTGGGCTTTTGCAGCTCAGTACCTGAGCCAGGAACAACCTCATAACCAGCGTGGTTTGGATTGATTAATTTTGCTTCTTCAGGGTTTTTTGTTGCCGTTTTTCAGTTTCTGTTCTTTCTCATCAGGTAAATCATTTGCCAGTCACTAGAACAAACATGAGATGCCCCTGGTGCCTGCCCTGATGGGGGACTGCCCTGCACCCCCGCACAGTGCCTGTGCCAATGCGCTTACACATGCAAAAGCTCTGGGGGGACAGACTGGCAGTTTATATGCCCATGGTCAGGGTGCTCCTTTGGGAGGGGGACGCTACTATTAAAATTCCTTTTGGCACAGAGATGGACTGAGCCCTAATCCCAGCCTGCCTGGGTGAGACCTCTGGGAGCTATCATTAGTGCTGGAAGGGGAGGTGGGGAAGGAGGATGACTCTTGGGGGGTTTTTTTGCTGATATATAGGACAAGTAGTTCGTTAGAAGCAAGAAATGTTGCAAGTATAAGAGAAAGTAGTTCAAGTATAGAGTATCAATTATAAGATCTCAGTGTAGATACATTTTACTAATTGACTCAAAAATATCTAAGAATGGATAATGCAACATTTTATTCAGTAAAAACTTTGGTCTTTTTTGTTCCGTTTCCAATGGTCTCATACAGCAGTATGAATAAGAACTCTTGTTACCTCCAGTGAGTCCCACGGTCCAACATCAACACACAGCTACTGCTCTGCCCTGGGGTTTAGATTGTGAACGACAGAAGAAGAAACAAAGTGTGGAGTTTATTTTGATAATGCCCAGAGATATTATTACCAAAATATATCATTCTTGTTGGCCTAAACCCTTGGCTTGTAAATTCTTCATGTGAATAGTCCATAAAAATAAGCCTCCATCCTCCCTTGAGTTTTTGAGAGAAACCAACCCCAGCTCATGAGGGATGGAACTACAATGGAGCAGAAATCCAAGTTCATATGCCATCCTAGTGGACCAGCACTGTTTGAAAGGATGTTGCTCATGCAAGTAAAGGTGTGGAGGATCATCTCCTCATTTACATTTTTAGTGAGAAGAAAGCTAAATTCCAGGAAAAGACAAAATGAATTAAAATGGATCTCTCAATTTGCTCTGCTGTAGGGTTTTTTTGTTGTTGTCATTTTTAATAGAGCAGCAGTTGATTTTGTTTTATATGTGATCTGGATAAACTGTTCCTATCAAACAAGGCAATGCAATGAATTGTATTGAGCTGTGTAAGCTCAGTAGCAGTCGGAAAACCAATACATTTCATGGCTGGCTATGCTTTGTTTTCCTTTAATGCAGACAATTTAATGTTAGTGATTGAATCAGTGAATTTTCCAGCAAAAATGACAAGGCAGTCAACTTGAAACGTAGCATTATTAGCCATCGTCTCTTCTAGTTTTGTGTGCATGTTGAGTGATCTGGGATGAAAAACTAACAAGCACCTGTCAAATCTGAGACATGAGGTTTTTTGACAGAGGGCCCACTGGACATTCCTATCAAGAGAGCTTTTATGAGTAAACCGTGGAAATCTCTCTCAGACAAAAAGGAAACAGAGCTCATCAGATTCTGCAGACCCTTGACTTGGAGGGCATGCTGTCTCCAATGAAAGGCTTTTGATCACAATGCTTTTTTATTCAGATTTGACTTCACATTATGGCTAATCAATACCTTGCAACAGTCTAAGTCCCCAGTTAGATGCACATCTCACAGTCAGGCAGGGAGACCTACTAATTGAGAAAAAGTCAGAGACCCAGGTACCATCGCCCTAGGGCCATAGTCTTGCCTCAGCTCAATCCTTTTTCCTATCCCTGCCTCCCTTATCACAGTGCCCTAGAAATGGTGGAAATAAAATCTAGAGACATGACAGACATGGAAAAGCAGGATCAATTCCTGTCACTTGCCACCAGTGTTTACTGCCTTCCCAGGTCTTCAGAGGGTGTTTTTCTTTCATAGCTTAGGGGAACTTAACCTTTTATAAATAGGAAGATGGTACCTTCATGAATTTTAAATTGTTTGATTTTTCTAGGCCTGAGATTATCTTGACTTTCTGAAAATGACTCTCTTTAAAATCTTATTTGTTTATATAGGGTCAGAAATAGAAACTGGAAGGTTTTTGTCATGTCTTCAATTTTTTGCCATGTCCCCACTTCAGAAATTACCCTTCTCTCCTTTCTGCATCATTTTTCACCAACCAGACTGCACAGGTGAACAGTATGAAATCCTTCTGCAGAAAAAGAGCAAGGTAACTGCAAAACTAGAACATGGGACATGTTGTCATGCAGGGCAACAGCAGGAGATTTTGGCAGCAGCAGAAGGATGTCAGGCTGGCCTGTCTCCCACAGTACCTAACTGAGGGGTTGTGTTCAATGGAACATCACAAGGGAGGTGCTCAGTCCTGGTCCTCTGTGACAACAGATATTAAAAATGAAGTTATTTGCTTTTATTTGTCTCCTGCCTCCATTTGGTGTTTTCCTGGCAGCATTGTTTGCCTAGCCCCTACTATAGCCAGCTTCATGAAAAAAACCACTTTTTGTAAACCTAGTTTTGTAAACTATGGTAAACCAACCACTGGAGGGAGTCACAGATTAGGGAGCTGCTGGAACTACCAGCTGCTGCTGGATAAGCACATTTTACTTTGGGAACTACATTATATGTCTGTCCTCTGTGAAATGAGTTTGCCAAGGAGTCTCTCTGTAAGCGTTATTACATGGACATTGTCGTGGGCTGAACTGGCCTTCTACATATGCAAACAGTTCCTCCAGCAAGGACAGAGATGCTACCCATGTTGTCCTCTCTTCCATCACCTCTAGCGAGGTCGTGGCTCTGGACAGATATTTCAGTGGCAATATATTAAGTGGTGGAGAGAGAAAGAAAGATTAGGCGTAAGTTAAGAACAGGTGACAGAGCTGGGAAAGGGGAGAGAAAGGAAAACACTAAGGAAAAAAGAAGGAAGAGAAGCAGAAAATGAGGTGAAGAAGAAAAAGACCAAAACAAAGAACGTACATGAAGGAGAAATACTTAGTTTTTGCTCTGTGCATCATTTCTCCGTAGAATCCCAACCAGGAGCTCCTGTTCATTGCTTCCTGTTCTTTATGACATTCTCCATTTATATCCATCAGCTCTTCTTCCCAGAACAAATGTCTTAGAAGGTCAGCTTGAACAGCTGCTTGCCTTGCAAATAAAACAGTTTTAAAAAGCACACACTCCCACTAACTAATAATTAATTTGTCATATATATGTATTTACTTGAAAGTTCAGTCAAGTAATTATTAAAAGTGATGCGGTTAAATGGAAATATCCTAGCAAATATACATACATGTTGGTAAATCCCTGAAATGACCTTGTTTTGATTAAATCATTTTTTATTTTCTTGAGTTCACATTCTCATTTCTTTTTAGAGTTAAAATATTGCTTTCTTGTTTTTTAATCATTTTGGGAGGATGAGGAAAATTAAGTTGCTTTATTCTGTGAGAATAAGCAATTATTTAAAATTATTTTTAAAAAACTACAAAAGGAATTTAAAAATAAATGAAAATGAAAAAAAGTTTTAAGTTGAAAGAAAAGATCTACTGCCTTAAAAAATAAATATTACACTGAAGATTTTACATGCAGTGAAGATTTTGACATACATCTGTCTTTGTAAATGGCTCAGTCTGTAAACTTTAGTAACACAAATTGAAGATGTTCAGAGTTTCCAATGGAGCATTCAGAGTTTGGAGATGTGAATTCAACAACAAAGGTCATACTTAGTGTTCCATGTCCTACTGACAGCACAAATCCTGAGAGTCCCTGGAATCATTTCAGGCTGAAAGTAGGATTTTGATAAATCTGGTTTCCAAACAACTGTATTCCTAGAAACTTATGAAAAAGGCAAAGTGCAGAATATTTGAGACAATGCAGAAAGGTGAATAGAGGTCTCGATGGTATATGATAAGGCAAGTATTTTCCAGCATGGGTGTCTGCTTCCACTTAAAGATTTAGGTGCGTAACTACTTACCCTCATCTGAAAATGTTGGCTTGTGTGGTTTACCAAAGGCCAAAGTGGGATGAGTTTGTGAGGCAGGGTTATACTCTAATTTAATTACCTAGATAGGGTTGACTTTTGTGCTGCTGAGATGGTGTCTCCCCACCTTTGCTCACCAGCGTTTATGCCAGCTCCTATGCAGAAACACTAGCACTAGCCTGGCACAGAGAGCAGGGACTGCCAGAGCACTGCCTGTGCTGGGGGCACCAATTCTAGCCACCACCAACCTGATTTGCAGTCCTATCCCCCCCTCCCAAAAAAAAAAAAAAAGAAAGTGCATATATAGAGGTAAGCCTTTATACAAAAGTGTCTGTGTGGCAGGAAGAAGGTGGGAACTGGAGCAGGCTGGGGACAAGAAGTAAGCTTAGGAAAAGCCTCTAAGGAACTCTTCCTACTGAGGGGTTTATTAAGTCTCTGCACCTTCTCAGGCACCCACACAAAGAAAAGTCTCTAGAAAAGTACTTAAAAATATGCTCCTTTACATATCTTGAATTTTCAGTTTAGTCCGGGCTTGTCAGAGACTCTGAGAGCAGGAGGAAGCAAAATAATAAAATATAAAATGCCCACAAATGTCACATTACTGTAGGACTAGCATATTTCTAGCTACAAGCCACCCATTTTCCCCCGAAGAAGGAAAGCACAGGTAACCTATATTCAAAGAGAAGAGGCAGAATGCATTTTCTCTAATTCCCTCCATTATTCTGCTGTTAGCTGGGGAAAACTGTTTGGCAAGATGTTAAGTGTCTGAAAGTACGGTAGAAAAGATTATTGTTTCACAAGCTGAAATCTGGCCAAATAGTCCTTCTCTTTTCTTCACTGCTCCCACTTTTTGTTGACTGCCTCATGCATGCTATTTTATACCTGTATCTTCTCTGTATGATCACATTAATTACATTCCATTCTTTCCACTTTGATATCTCATTAAAATCTTATAAATGATCATGCAGTGACCTTGAAGGACATGCATAATACATGAAAGTAAACCTGCAGTAAAATGTATTCTTTCACTCCTGACTGGCTACATCCCACATTTCTTTTTTCCTATCCCCAATGACCCCAATATGGGGAGTTATGCTAGCTGAGCCAAGGTATGCAGGAGTGTGCAAATCCACTAACTCCATTAGCTTTCCCTACTGATGACAGCTGCAATATGTTAATGGCTTATGTTTGGATGTGATGGCCCTGGTACTACTTAGGGCACTATGCTAATTACCATAAGATGGTGACAACAGGTGCAAGTGTCACTTCATATCAGCATCATGTGTATGAGAAAAATAGCTAGCAGCACCAAAAGCAACTCAAGAAAATGTAAACTTTAGTCAGCAGCCTGTGATTCTCTGAAGAACTATTCTTTAATGCTTATGATTAAAGGATTTACAGACGGATATTGTTGCTTTTTCTGCAAGTGCAGTAATTTTGAATTCATAGGGATGTCTTCATAAGCTATTGAAAGTTATGTTTCAACAACATGCACTTATGTGGCAGTTCAAGTAGAATGCAGAAGGCCCATATTTATGAAGGTTTCCTTACCGAATAAGTTTTACTAAGCCACGTTTGCTGCAGTGAATACATTTTGGAACAGACATGATTTCCAGCTGAATGAAATCGCTATGTTTCACAGGCTTTGTGCTCTTAACATAGCTCTGCTCTATTGTCAGATTTGCTTATGTGTATGTATACTGGTCTTCCTCCCTCTTTGTCAGGGTTTAGGACATCCCTTTTCTCGATAGCAAGCAATTTACTCAAGCCCAGTGATGGCCCTCCAGCAGGCTGAGCCAGCAAGACGGTTGCCATTTTGCCCTTAACATAGTCTTACTATCATAAGACAAATTTAATGGAAAGCACATGGACACACCTTAATCCTTTGTTAGAAACAAAAATACCAGAGGAGACAACTTATATGAAGTAGTGAATAGCTATTCTATTCTGCTAACTGTTATTGGAGTAAAAATGTTTCTCACAAAACTTTTTTTACTATTGTTACAAACATTTGTAACTACATTAACCCACTAAAAGCTAAGATAAAACCTGAAAACAGAGCTACTTTTGGATTTCTAAATAAAATGAGTTGGTCCTGAGTAAGACTGTACTGACCACTCTCACAGCACTCAGACATAACCATGATAGGCGTGTTGAAGAAATTAGAGACTTTTTTCCGAAGGCTAAAGTGTGCCAACATAAAGCTAAAATGTAAGTTGTATTTTAAAATAAAATGCAAAACTCTATATTTGAAGAAAATTTCAATTTTACACAGAAAGAAAAAAAGAAACCTGGTTAATCTCTAAGCTGAAGACCAACACACTTTTTGCCCAATTTGAGAATTTCTGTTTATATGTGCTGCTCCATGAAACCAATGTTCACTTGCTTTGTAGTCCCCATTCTTCTACATAGCTGAGGCTCACCAGGTAGACTCCTGTCATGATACCTTATCCGTCTACTTTACCTCTTCCACAAAAGAAGTTGAGCATGTAAGGGGAACAGAAATTTGTCCAGGAATCCCAGTGGATCAAATTAAATAGGAGCAACTACAGACCTTGTGAGGTCATATTTTCAGTAAAAATAACAAATTTGGCAGCCTAAATATTATTTCACCTATTAACAGCGTAACATTCTCTATTGTTGCCTAGCCTTCCTACAAGGGGTTTTTTTTGCTGGGTTTTTTGGGGGGTTTTTAAGTACATGGGAAAGTTTCTGGACACACAAATCTGCAGTGGCATATCTTATCTGAAAGGTGTACGTCCACATGCCCAGAATATACCACCACCATGTTGTGATCAACTTTGTACTAACAAGTAAAAATACTGCTGGGTAAAACAGACAAAGGAAAAGGTCAATGATGAGCCTTAATTATGAAATGAAAATAGTGGTGAGATTACTTGAAAGTTGGCCCCTTAATGATACTCCATGCTCCTTACTGATTTTAAGGCTGTGGCAGGAACAGTCATGATGACTGACTTTGATCTCTTGCATAACCACGGCCACAAAATACGCGAGTAATTTTAATGAATCCAGGTGATCAATTTGCCATATTTCAGTTGAAATGCTTTTGTGTTATTATTTTTTTTAATTAAAGATTAGAGAGGGATTAATAAAGAGCAACTAATTACATATGAATTTCCAAAGATAGCCCTTAAGAATGGAGAAGTAAATGAAAAAGATTTTTCACCTGCCATTACACTCAGCAGCATCCCACTGACATTACAATATTTTGTTGGGCGTGAAGAAGTTCTACTAAGTGCAAGTGCAACTTGACCCATGCTATAAATTCTCAGAGCTCTATAAACAGGGAGGATCAAAATTCAGCTCGCCTGTCTGCATAAAGTCTAGCCTGCGTCATACAGAGCTGTAAGTGCTGCTTTATCCAACTTGCTCTTGTGTTCTCTTTCACTGACTGCACCACCGTCTTTTACTTGATAGCTTTACACTCTCTGCACATTGGAGTGCTTTTGATTACATTATTCCTCCCTGTTGTCCCAGTCTCTCATTTGGGAACGCAGATGTAAGCTTGTTATCTTATACTAGAAAGTCCTATCTTTTGCCTGTATATACATGACGTAAGAGGTATATGTATTAAGATGTAATGTTCCTGTACAGAATAAAGACCAGTGCTTCAGGCAAACCCCAACATGTTCTACAGGTAATGGTATCCTAGTAGAAGAAATTATAAGGATTTTTCAGTGGAAAAATAAGGAACTTCTATCGCCAGTGCAATTTTTACCCATACCTGAATTGCCAGAGTCTATGAAGGGATTCACATCCCTAATATACATATCTATAGCTAAAATAAAACTTGTCAGAGACCAAAACATGTCACAGCTGAAGAGTGAATATATAAAAGGAGGACTACCTCCTGAAAACAGCTTGCCCCATGTCACCAAGTGTGACCCAAAAGTCTAATTTCTACTTACAGGTGTACTCAAAAACATAAGATAAATAATGCAAAACCTTAATTCTTCCATGGCAGCGAAGGTGCATGGACAAATGTTATGCTCTCAGAAGTACATTGTAAAAGCACAAACTTCTACCACAAAGCTAAAGAAGCTGCAGACCCTCCTCAGAAGCAGGACCCTCTCCCTTATCAGGTAAAGCTGCAGTGGTCATGCTTCTATGAAGCTCCCATCCCATACTCCTCCATCCAGCCAATATAGGCACTGTAGCCAGTCCCAAAGGCCAGCCCTCACTTGGCCTATTCACGTGAGCAGCAACACTGAAATCAATGACAAACTTATCTAAACCAACCAAGACCCAGAAACACATCTTAGGACAACCCTTCCCTGTATTCCATCTGTGAGAGTGTAACAGTAGAAGGAATGTACTAGTTCCTGACAAATGACATTAATTCCTTTATGCCTGATAATCTCAACTACCACTTTTTTGTGACCATTTCCATTTCATTTGCTGTCTGCTGCAAATATACTACCTGTGAGAACACCCTTTATTTATACCTGGAATATTTTGTGTAACCTGCTAGTCAATATCTCTTCTTGATCTTCTAATTATCTTTTAGCTTCTACAATTTTTTAAATTTGTAAATAGCAATCTCCCCCCTTCCCAAAGCAGACATTTAAAAATGTTGTTATTGTCACTCTGTTTAAGCACATTGTCTGAGTTGCATTCCCCCTGTTGAGACTTAGCCTGAATGAATTGTAACTGCAGCATGTCCAACTGTTTCTTAAATAATTCCCATTTTTCCTGCACCAGGTTTCCCACACAGCCATAAGATCTTGCATTGTTTCCATCAAGAACATTCAGTTGTTTGTGTTACCACAAGCTATTCCTTCTACTTGAAGTGAAGGTGTAAGTAATTCATATTGTGGCATATAATGAGAACCTGTTTATCTTCCAGAAAGACATCCCTAATTTATATAGTTATCTCCATCAACATGCCTTATAGTATTTTTATTTTTACAAAACTTCTGCTGAGCCAAAACTAATTGTGTTGCTTCATCTTCTTTTCTTTTCTCTATTGTGAATTTGTGATCCCTAGATCAGCACTGCTCTGTTTATCAAGATGGGCTAATTTCCTAGCTGTGGGTGCCAAGAGCCTCTGATCATGAAGTTCAGTCAATAAACTGACTTCAGTAAGTAAGCAATTATGCATTGCCTCTGGAAACATGCTTCCCACCTTACAGGTTTTGCATACTTGTTATCCCAGTAAGTATCTGTGAAATTAAAATCCCCCATGATCAAAGTTTCAGGTTTTTTTATAAGTATCTCTTAGCTGTAAACATGTTGTTTGTTGCAGTTATTCTAAAACACAATTTACAAGGTAAAGTGTCTACAGTCACCAATGTAACTTGTTTCTTTTAATCAAGCAGCTATGTACCGGAAAAGTGAAACACTGTTTTGCATATACACGGTTAAAATATACAAGCCATAAACAATAATGCTTCCTCTGAGTTCATCCTTTGTTAAACGTAACAAAATTAAAATGATACAAATTGTGCTCTAACCTATGAACAGCCAAGAAAGACCAAGCACATCTCCCTCATGTCATTTACTTAAACACCAACAAAATTACCATCTCCAAAGTATTTTTATTAGGGATAGGATAAGTATTGCATAAGGGTTTTACAGTAACAAAACTAATTTGGAGAAATGTAATTGAATATCCAATTTTAATATAAAAAAATGAGCAGTTACTTAACTAAATAGGTATGTATTTGAAGATGATATTTGAAAAAAAGAGATTGTAACTCTTGCATCTCTGTCTGTGTTTCAGTAGGGTACTTTAATCTCCCAACTACCTACACATTAAACCAAAAAGTATAACTTTTTGTTGAAGCATATCTTCTTCCTTTTTTTTTTTACCTTGAACAAAAAATTAGGACACTGAAATTGCAGAAAGTTATTTATAGTGGAGAAATACATACCAGAATATTTGAAATTTCTACCTGAATAAGTGTTGGCGGATCCTTCATTTTGAATGTTTGTCATCTACTGAATGCCACACTGAGGCTTCAGGAAGCTACAAAGTAGGCCTAGATGTTAATTGAATAGACAGGTAAAACGATTATTTGCATTTTTCTCTAATCTTTCTTCTCCCACACCTTCCCTGCTACTTTCTTACTTGATTGCTGTGGAAAACACAATCATCCTACTTACTGTTCAAGCCCATAAACAAGTCTTCAACTTGGATCTCTGCCTAGGTACTGTCATCTAAACTAATATAATTGAGATTTTATTTTTAAACAGCAGAAGATAAGGCCTTTCCTGCCCACTCACTCATTGAAGTCTTTTATCACTTCATTTCTAAATTATTCCTATTTTTTAATCTCTGTCCTTGAGAAATGTAACATTTCTCCACTCATAGACTTGCTGCAGACAGCATACCTGCCTGCCATTTTGACCACATTTGGCTTATTCCATAGGATCATTTTGCCAGTCACATCAATTTTAGAGCTGCTTCTTTTCACCAGGAAGATCCCTCACATGGACTACCAGATGCTGAGGCAAATCCTCAGGTTAACAGCTTCACCAGTTTTCCATGTTGCTGTTTAGAAGATCCCCCACTCCTTCAAAACTGAATCTCCAATCTCCTTTAAATCCCTCCCTAAAGTTCTCTCTGGCTACTAACGTCTCTTGGGAATGATGCAATTATATAGATCACCAGGCTTCACTTGCCTTCTCTTTTTTCTCCACATACCCTCCATATACCCTGTGCATCTTTACAGTTGTGCCTTGTCTTGAGCTCTGACTCTCCGCTGTTTGGAGCAAGGGCCATGCTTTTGTTTCTATTCACCCAGTCACAAAGTGCCAGGCACTTTGTGTCACTAGTAAGCAACAGCCCAGCGAGAGAGCATCAGGGGAGGGATTCAGTTCAAGAAAACTTACATGTAAATGTCTACATGTGAGATTCACCTACACACCCATTCTGGTCAATAAAACCTGGTCCACACCGACAGGGTCATTTCAGTTGCTTAGACACAGGTTTCTAGCCTCATTTGAGATGCTCTAATGCATCTCAGACTTCTGCAGGAGGCTGGCAGATACAGCATACAACCCATGGAAAACCAGTGCCGGCAGCTAGAGGCAGGGCAGGGTACTCTAGAAAGTCTCATGTGGCAGTATACATTCATTTTTAGGCAACTCTGTTGAACCCCTAACAAACATAAGAGTAGTTGAAACACCTAGATGACATACACACAGCTACTTTTAAGTGTCTGCTGTTTTAAGTGAATCTGGAGCTGAATCTCACCTTTGCTGACTACTGCTGTTTAAGCGTCTGTTGGTCTATCCTCTTCCCATGTCATTTTGCTGAAAAAAGGAGCTGGACATACCAGTTCATCTTTTCTGCTAATCAAAACCCAGCAGCCTTTCCTCAGGTTCAGTTTTACTGTGAATTTAAACATCCATTTTACTATGAGTACCTCTACTGCCTATGCAACAGCCATTCTTTCCATGCTGGAAGTCCCCAAAGGCAGCGGTTTATCAACCCTCTACTCACCTGCTGGAGAAGGATCTGTGACAGGTGACTGATGCAGGGGAAAAACTGCCAGTCACTCTGTCCCATTTCCTCCCCTCCGCTGCTCCTGGTAGAAGATAGCTTTTTCAGACAACATGCCTTGCAGTTCACAAAGCTGCATCATCACTACCACTGAAATGATCAAAAAGACTTTGCACTTGTGTCACTGCAGTTATTTTCAGGAAAATTGGAAACAAAGACAAAAGGAGATGAAAGCTTCCATGAAAGTGTCTTTGAAAAGCATTTAACTTAAATAAACCTGTCCATTTTTCTTGCCAAAGGAAAAAAAATGCAATCCCTTTAAAGCCAGAACCTTTGAACCACAGTCTCTGAAGAGCATTCAGGTAAAGCTGTTGAAGTCTTCATGCAATAAGAGAAGGTACTCAAAAAAGGGTTCCTTTTGCCATCCTAGAAACCTTCCTTTGTGTCTGTGGCTAAGTGGTCTTCCTCGTATCAATTTCCCTGTTTGATATCTTATACATGACTTAGTTTGTTAAGACTTCTTTGTTGGACTTTCCTTTATTGTAAATTGAACAACTAGAGGGGATGATGGCAAAATAGGCAGATTTGCAAATGGAGGAGATAAAGAGGGAAAGGAAAATAATCTGGAGAGTTTAGTCCAATAAGGACTGAAAGGAACTAGAGACATTGTGGTGCTGGTAAGGAGAGCTAAGCAGAACTGATAAGGAACAGGATGTAACCAACTACTAGTAATTACTACATCAAAGTAAATGTCCATTCTGCTCCTAAGGAAATCAAGTGCTACAAATGGCAGGGGAAAAAGAGTGAGATAAGGTTGAGAAGTCAAAATCCCTAATGAAGTTTCAGTGTAAGGGCTAGCTTCAGAAAAAGAAAAATCTTTGAGACCTAGTTCTGGAAGTAGCCTGGTAGCTAGCTAGATTTGTAGGAGGTAGTTCCTTTACTTCCTCCATAAAACAAAAGCAGGGAGAGGGGAGAAAACATACTATTTCATCTTCCTCCAGAATCTGTGGCCTCTGGAGAGCCAAGCAACGTTCTTCCAGCATGTGCTGGTCAGTTGTGCACCATGGTAAGTTTGAAATCCCTTTGGCATAGTCACAGTACTCTAGGTGCCATGCTAAAAGAAGAATACATCTGCTGTATTATATAGCTAGTTGCTATCCTGGAGCAACCAGCAGAGATACTATTAAGCAGCAGTGATTAATCTCTTCACAGCAAGATTCCCCACAGTGAGAGCTAAGCTAGAGGCTGAAGAAATATGGAGATTTTTTTTTTTCCACATTACTTTGCTGTGCACCACGATACGGTTTCTTTTCAGGTCTTTCAGCTCCCATTAAACATGTTTCCTGGGACTTTAAAAAGCTTGAATAAATCAAGTTTGTTTTGTGAATATTTTAACCTTCCATCAACCTTCCAGTTCTTATTTCTTCCTTTCTCTTAACCTCAGATAATTTTTGAGAGAGAAAATATTAGAAATATACAATTCACACCTTCTTTTTTAAATCCACCCTGTTTTCTGATTTAACATAAGGGAATCTTAGTAAAATTCGTTTAGTGTCTCGGCCCTTGTATGCAATGCTTATCTTATACACCCTGTCTTATGTGGAAACAGCAACACAATAACAGCCTTCATGTACTGTATAATACTGATTCTTTCAAGAAGATGATCTCATTCAAGGACCTGTGCATTTCTTCTCTGTATTAGTTTCAGTGAAGACACCTACTGTATCCTGTCTGGTTTCATTTTTTGTCTCTGAACCAACAATAGCAATTTTTCTACATGTACCAAGGGAGTTCACTGGCTGTTCTGAAAAGACGCTTTAAGACTCTACTCCATAGTCTGTTCTCACTGAGTTACTGAAAATATGAATTAACGCCACTGAAATCAAAAGATGTTTACGAGTATAAAACTGACATGAATCAGCTCAGGAACAAACTCTTGTCTGTAAGCTCAAATCATGTGTTTGGTTCAGATGTAATACTTAGCCAGAAGTAATATTTAAACTGCATCAAGATTAAGGAACTGATTCTGACATCTTTATACTCATCTTGAGAGTTTCTGTGTTGTTCATTGATTCCAGGGTGAATATATAACTGGAGAGAATCAGTGCATTGAACACACTATCTTTTAAATGCTGTTTTCTTGTAACTCTTGCTTTGACCCAGTGTCACAGCCCAAAGACATTACTGTAGAGCCCAGGTCAGAATTCGATTCACTGCCTCCAACAGTTAAATGGAACAAAACCAAAAAAAGCCCCCAGAAAATTCAACAGCTAAAGGCTACATCCCAGACTGTGTGCACACACTGTAGTCAGCTAGAGCTGCCTTGGAGTATCTGAGACAAAGACTTGGTCTGTAAGTTAGTGCCATCAGTGGTATAACACAAAAGTGAAATTATTTCATCTTTGAGCTTTTCGTCACATACACGTGTCAGTTACAATGACATAATGACAATCACTTCCCCTTTTATAAAATATATTCTGAAATCTTATTGCTTAGGGATCTTTGAAATGTAGCACCTGCATTTGCAGTCATGCAGTAAACACAGACATGTACCAGGAATTTGTGTGACTTGGTTGCTTTCCTGGTGGAACCACAGATGAAGCAGTGCACCAGGAGGGCGCATACACTTTCTTTGTAATGTGGGTGTAAGGTCCTACAACAGTTAGCTCTTTATGCTTGTGTGATGCATGCCTACACTTGCAGCTAGTGTGAACTTCATCACCAGGAAAGAGACAGTATAGCTCTGTGATCCAAGAACCATGGCACACTGCAGCAAATTGAGCCCCAGTCCTTCTGTCTGTGCATCATGCCAATCAGTAAGGTAGACACACGCTTTCTGTCCTCTTTCATATGGTGATGAGGGGCAGTTGAGGGGCTCCTCTGTGCTGTTGCTGAGTCTGGAAATGACGAAAAGAAAGGCTGAACAATGTCTTTGGAAGGAACGAGACAAGTTTGAAGTAAAAGGGTTGATCTGACAAGTACAAATCTGATAGCTGAAACTATCACAACGCTTTGGCACTAAAAAAGCAGGGGAGAAATACAAGGAGAAAGATCAACTACTCTATCTCAGCAGTTTACCTGGGGCTGAGGAGATCTCTCTTCTAATTTGATCTAGTTTGCTCAACCTTACTTAGCCAGCAGGAGGACAACATCAGATTTCAAATTACACAACATTTACAGGTATTTTTAAAAGTATTGAAGGAGTAGAGCACCCCTTCCTCAATCTTAAACTGCAACTGAACAATTTCTGTTCCTTACCTCAGCAGCTTTTTTTCTCCAACTAGTTCCTTGAACTATCTGCAGTTGTCTTCAGCTCTGTGGCCCTCTGCTGTATTTTCATGATAGACTCCATTAAGGACCAAACAGCCCCTTTCTACCTGTTGGCTTTTACTTAAGATAGTTCACCGAGTCTAGAATGAATCTTTAAAAATGGCTTCATTGTAACAGATAAAAAAAGTAAACCTGCAAATCAGTGCTCAGCACATTACTGTAAGCATTCAGGACTAGGAGACAGTTCCCAATATGAAGACAGTTTTAAAAATATATAAAAGCTATATTTTTAAATACAATCAGCATTTAAACTTTCTCCGAAAGTACATTACAGACTTGATGAATGCTGAGGTGCTGATATTTGACTGAGGGAGATATGTACAGCTTGAAAAATACTGGAGTATCACCATTCTCCCAGAGTTGGAAATACCGAATTTACATTTCATTGTAATCCATTCATTGGTTTATAGACCTCCCATTCTCCAGGGAGCATCACAGATTCAGACGATCTCCCTGAGTGCTGGATTTTGCATTTGAATCTCTGATTTAGCTGAAAGATGTATTAAGAAACCTCATGTAGCCAGACAGTTCCCTATTGACTACACATCTGAGGAGGCTCAGGAGCGCAAGTTATTCCAGCAAGGATATGGAATAAATTACGCTCAGTAATTTGCCTCTAGATCAGCCTTTCTCCACACAGTGGAATAAAGTATTCATCTGGACAAGCAGGCCCAATTTCAGAGAGTGCTTTATGCAGAGTATATATCTTGCAAGAGAACAGAACAGATCAAATATTTGGCATAGAGACTTCCTTCACAATCCCTCAAGAAAACAGTACTTATTTCAATTCATGGAGTTTTGCACTGTCAACTGGAAAATTCAGTTCTTATGTATCCGTGTGACATTCGTACTTGGATTAACCATTACTTTGAATAAACTTTTCAAAGGACTTTGACTTTAAGGATAAGCCCCATGTTATCCCAGATGGGAATGGTATTCAAATCTCAGGAGTTAATCTGTGATGGGTAAGCCACAAAGACTGTGACAGGTTGGTTTAGGTAGACATGAACTGACAGCTATGGGTAAATGTCTGAGTTCTAAAACATATTCTTCACTTACCACTTGTGCTTCTCCTTCACAGCAAGACTTTATTCCTTTTATCTCAGTGATTTTCTGCCTGAATGATAGGTCTGGGTGTCCGCAGTTCAGTAATGGGCCCATAGTAGGGACAGCAAGTGTCCCAGCTATCCCTTGCTGGCTGTTCAAAGTGTTCCTGAAATCTTCCTATGTTTAAGAACTAAATGACTCCAGTACTACAGAGCATACATTGGATCCTGCAAATTTAAAAATTCTGGTGAACTTTCAGTCAGTCTGAAAAAAACAGATATTCGATGGCCCAACAGAGAGGCTGCAGAGCTGTAACAAGCAACTTCTGGTTTCAAAGTATTTTGGCTATTTGTCTTCCCCTAAAAAGAACTCCACTAGAGGAAATACACTGCTGGAGAAGAAAAAAAAATATGTAATTTGTCTTTCAAGAATAGGAGGAAGTGAAATAAGGAGGCCTCCAGGACCTTTCACAAACTGCAGCCTTCAGTCTGGAGTTTCACAGTTCTTATTTTGATGAAAGTCACTCGCCCCTTGCTGGCATGAATAGACCTTAACAGAAAGAGACGTTCTGATTTCTGCAGACAAAGGAAGCAATCGTGTCCAAGCAGTCTGTCAGACGATGAGAGTATTAGTTCAGTTAAAGCTCATCCTTCTGCTGAAAACTTGCTCAGCCTCGAAAGTTTCACCCTTCAGCAATGCTGAATTACTTGCCTGTGTTTCCAGGTTGTCTCCACACAATGTCAAAATACTGCAAACAGTGCTGTTCATACAGCATTTCTGGCAGCACCCAATCCACAAAACACTTGAAATGTGGTGTAAAATCTTGTTCACTTGGCATGAGAATAGCTGCCCTCTCTCAGGCCTTCTCTAACCATATGTTCACATCACTCCTCCTGACATTGGTGGGAATTACAATGCACCCAGAAGAAAAGCCTATTAAAAACAAGTGGCGTTGTATGGGTTGTAATATATGCTTCAGTCAGAAAAAGAGGAACTTAGCTTCTTACTCCATATAAGTCATAGGAAACTGGATAGAAGGGCAGTATGAGAAATCTCTGACCTGGCTGAAATCTTCTTCGTGGAATGAATGAACTTTTGCCATAGGTGATCCAGCAGTGTATCTGCAAAATCTTGAATTTAGACCCAAATTCATCAGGCTTTAGAAACCTGCTGAAAAACCTAAATTAGGCAAAATGTATCTTCTGTTCCCTCTATAGTCCCTGGGGAGAGGGGTAACTCCCGAAAGTGAACTCAGACTCTTTGGAATCTAAAAGAAATGTAGAAGTCTTCCCTATTACAATAATTTGAACAGGGGTGTTCACAACATCCAGAGCATTTGCTTCACATTGTCCGGAGATCATATTTCATTCTTACATTTGTTGTGTACTTGGGAACATTACCTTGACAAGTAGGAAAGCTAGATTTTTTTTAAGATAAAAGCTTAGATTTACTCTACAAATAGAAATAGCTGTGATAGATTTAAATCAGTTAATCAATGTATTTAAGTGGTCCCTATATATGGATACTGTGTTAAAAAATACCTGTTAGGGGATTTAATCAATTTTGTTAGGCACCTTTAGAATATTCCATGAATTAAACTTAGATGTATAGAATCCCATTGATTTATTGGAATCTGCATGTGTTGCTCTTACCTATTTATATATATGAATACACTTCAACCCTTATACTTAATACCTTATACTTTATACATATATCAGCTGGGTTAGGTAAAACCCTTTCTCTCTAGTATTTAGAGGTGAAGGTAATAGGTGAAATATGTATTTTCTTTTTGGTTCTATCATTGGGAATAATTTCTTTAGTTATTCTACAGTTTTATTCCTCCATCTGTTAAAAAGCATCCTAGAACAATATAAAGCACAATATAAAAACAACTTGACATTGGTTTTTCATAGAATCACAGAATCATTACGGCTGGAAAAGACCTCTAAGATCATCAAGTCCAACCATCAACTAACACCACCATGACTCCTAAACTAGGCCCTGGAGTGCCACGTCTATATGTTTTTGAACGCCTCCAGGGTTGATGACTCCACCACCTCTCTGGGCAGCCTGTTCCAATGCCTAACCACTCTTTCAGTAAAGAAATTCTTCCTGATGTCCAATCTAAACCTCGCCTGACGCAACGTGAAGCCATTTCCTCTCGTCCTATCACTAGTTTCTTGGGAGAAGAGTTCAACACCCGCTTCACTACAACCTCCTTTCAGGTAGTTGTAGAGAGCAATAAGGTCTCCCCTCAGCCTCCTCTTCTCCAAGCTAAACAACCCCAGTTCTCTCAGCCGCTCCTCATAAGACTTGTTTTCTAGACCCTTCACCAGTCTCGTTGCCCTTCTCTGGACACGCTCCAGCACCTCAGTGTCTTTCTTGTAGTGAGGGGCCCAAAACTGAACACAGTATTCGAGGTGCGGCCTCACCAGTGCCGAGTACAGGGGCACGATCACTTCCCTACTCCTGCTGGTCACACTATTCCTGATACAAGCCAGGATGCCGTTGGCCTTCTTGGCCACCTGGGCACACTGCCGGCTCATGTTCAGCCGGCTGTCGACCAGCACCCCCAGGTCCTTTTCCGCCGGGCAGCTCTCCAGCCACTCTTCCCCAAGCCTGTAGCGTTGCATGGGGTTGTTGTGACCAAAGTGCAGGACCCGGCACTTGGCCTTGTTGAACCTCATACAGTTGGCCTCGGCCCATCGATCCAGCCTATCCAGATCCCTCTGCAGGGCCTTCCTTCCCTCGAGCAGATCGACACTCCCACCCAGCTTGGTGTCATCTGCAAACTTGCTGAGGGTGCACTCAATCCCCTCATCCAGATCATTGATGAAGACATTGAACAAAACCAGCCCCAAAACTGAGCCCTGGGGAACACTGCTAGTGACTGGCCGCCAACTGGATTTCACTCCATTCACCACTGGTTTTTACTGCAAATAAAGCAAAATTAAATATAGAAATATAGAAGATTAAATATAGAAAATTAAATATAGAAATATAGAAAATATATAAAGCAAAATTAAATACAGAAAAAGTGCAGATTTTTTTCATCAATACAGTTCATTTCTACTCAGCCTGAGCAATTTGTTTTTCCATGTTTTGTGGAACATAAATGTATAATATGTACCTATATTGCTAACAAAAATTAGATGACTTTGAAGCACTAGTAAGGAAATTTGATTAGGCAGTTAGTAAAATGAGTTTGCAACTAATGACCAAGAAGCCATGTTTCAACTCCGTGTGGATGCAATTTCATTAAATTGTTGTAGACTTTTTTCTGAAAATTCTTCCGTATAAAAGTTAGCCTCAGGATCAGTCAGGGTCAGCCAAAACCTTTAGGCAATCAATTAATAATGGCGGGGAGTTGTTCTTTTCTATATGGACTAGAATAGGGGTCTGGACAGGGAATTTACAGATTAAAAGAGAAGAAAACACTGCAATTTTGGTTAACACAGGGCATAGGAATTCCTCCAACCATTTCTTTTTGAAACTTGGAAAATATTGATATTTCTATTTGAAGTTCTTCTCCAATGGAAAATTTGCCATATCTCTTGAAAAATTATAATGGATATTAACTTTCAGTATTAAAAATGTACATTGTACTTTGGATCTGAATTTGTCTGGCTTCAGGTTCTTTTAACCTTCTCTTTGATCAGCTAGAAAGACAGATCTCCCTGAGTTGTCCACCACTTGTAAAGTGAATTTCTAGTCTGTCAATGTACACAGAGCCTTTTTCTGTAGTTGGTTTTGCAGATATTTTCTGATAAAGAAAAAGAGGATTCAGCTCAGAGTTTTGGAAAGGCGTGTTCATTACAGGCTATCCTTGCCCCTTTTCTGTCTCTGTCCAGATATCATGCTGCTTTCCTCTGACTTCTCAGCCCTTATCTTGTTCAGTGAGCCATAGTCGTATCATCTGGCTATCACAGTTGTAATCCAACACTCTTTTTCAATCCCATTCTCTTTCTGTAGGTAATTTTAGCTCCCCAATCTTAATTACTCTGACAGTCTTTCCTTTGCACTCTACTATGTTTTTATCCAAGCCACTTTGGATCAAATCTTCTCCTCTCCTGAGCTTCTTGCTCCAGTCCCATTGTCTGGGCAAACCGCCTATTTTAATCCCACCTCTTAGTCAGGTCTATGCAATCTCCTCTCAGTTTTAGCACATTTTCACAATTTCCTAATTACAGTTTCCTTACCTTGCTAGCACCAGCATCTGTCAGTTCACCCCTTAGTTAAGTAGGTTGCGATTACCCAAACTTTGCCCAGCTCCTCTCCCTGGTGGAGCTGGGCAGAGTTCATGTTCTAAAGCCATGGCAATGTTAGAGCTTCTAAAGGAATGGGCCACAAATATTTCTTTTCTAACAGATACGTATATTAGTGATTGTTTGCTTCCCCTAACCACTTCCATTTTCAGAAGCAGCTGAACAGTTTTATCTGAAGAGTACCCAAGAACTTTGGCCTGAAGATGACACCTAGAATGTAAGATTTCAGGCCCCTGTTAGAATTTGATTAATTCATAAGGAACTGAAAATAGTTCATTGTAACAGACAGTAATAATTTGTTTTACTGTAGTGATATCAGTTCTGCCCGTAGTATATAAGCACAAAACACTGAAGCAGATTGCATATCTTCCTAATCAGAAACACTTAAGCCATATTTTTAAAGAACCATGTGATTCATGAGAAGCTTACCAAAACTGTTAGCAACATTTAGTTTCATCATCAAGTACACACATCTTGTTTCAGTCTCCCACAAGGGAGTGTAATTACTTGTGGAATTTTAAAGCTTGACTTCCATGGAGCTTCTTGGGTAAAATAATTGAGATGACTGAGGTTCATAATGTGTGTAGGGTGGGATTCTTTGCCTCTAACTTAAACCACTAAAACAGATGTCTAGTGTGAGCTAATATTATAACGTCCATCAGTAATCAGTGGAGAGAGACAGCATCTAGTAATTCATCCTGTTTACCCTAGACACCTACCTGAGGAAGGATCAGGTCACCCTCAGGCAAACTCTGTATTCAGTCCCCCGACTGTAGATGTAGCCCACAGAAGACTAAATGTCTACATTATGAAAGCTAATAAAGTTAGATGAATCATACTCTGAGAATATAAGATGATAGATTTATGTTTATTCTTTATTGAAAGAGACTTTTTATAACACTAAGCTATCTCTTTGAGTTGTGACAATTACTAATAGTTTTAAATCATATATTCCTAGGCAACTTCTGTATTCAAAGATCTGTTATTCTCATGCTATAATTTAACAAAGGTATTTCATTTGCAAATGTTCTTTATCAAGGTATACAGTTTCTCCCACTAAGGGATTCATATCTGCTAGATATTCAGCAGCAAAACTGCTGGGACTGCGGAATTGGCATTTAGCTGGAAGAAATGAAATGTTGAGTATGCAAATGGACCATGGATGCTCATTTGTTCTGAGCCTTGCAGGAAGCATGTCTATATTCAATACCGCACATACTTGGGGATGACCTAGAATATAATATTTGTGCATTTGCTCATCTGTGCAAGTTAAGATGTCACCAAAGCATCAGAGAAGTTAAACTAGACCAAGGGATAATAGCAGAATATGAAAATCACAAAACTAATGGAAAATGTTCTGTCTTCACAATTCAGGGGTTTTTTTTATGATAGCAACTTGTAGCTATGAAAAATGCATCCATTTGTTTGCAATGGTTAGCCCCGTGAGATTGGTCTTGTAAAGCTGGCAGAGACTTTAAAGGTATGGAAGGAACTAGAGTGGTAGCAGTGTAGGGGTGGTTGCCCTCCCTCTCTTTAAAAGTTTGCAGATTTGCAGTCTGACTCCCTGAGAGCAAGTATCTAGGGAAGAAAAAGCATGGTTAAGTCCTACACCAGTATTAATTTAAAAATAGCTGTACAGCATTTCATGCTAGGTATTCATCTAGCTCTCCTTTAATTTTAGGTGTTCATTAGCATTGATACCAATGACACTGATACGAGCACAAACACAAAACACAGTGATTGTTTTGAAATATGTAGTATCAAATGTTTCTGTTTACAGATAGACATAATTCAAACAAAAAGCATGTTTTATTTGGTTTTGAAAGTGTTTATAAATAGGTGTATGCAGAGTTCTGCTGTAATCACAACACAGACTACTGTATTTTTACATTACAGCACAGATCAGCAGGCACAGTCAAGAATTCAGTTTTGTGAGACCAGAAAATTGAATTTATTTTAATGTTTTTGACGTTACTGATGACACTTTTCTGGGCCCTGTTCTCTTGCTTATCTCACTTGTGTTTTGATGGGCACATACCAGTCCTAAAGTCAAGAGAACTGTTCAGCTGATGCTAAGCGTTTTAGGGAAGGCAGCTGGATGTCAGTAGGAAAATTAAAAGAGCAGTTGGTATGGGATCACTATGGCTGCTGACAGGCCTCTGGTAAGAGGTAACCATTGAAAATCACAGGAACGCACCACATTCCACTGACTGGAATGAATGAAAATGAAAACCATTTCTGCCCAGATTCTTCTTGATAGCTATATCTAATTCACCATGGAATAAAGTTTCTAACTTGTTTTTGATTGTTGTGGTTTAACCTGGCAGGCAGCTAAACACCACACAGCCGCTCACTCATCCCCCCACCCCCCGGTGGGATGGGGGAGAGAATTGGAAGGGCAAAAGTAAGAAAACTTCTGGGTTGAGATAAGAACAGTTTAATAACTAAAGTAAAATAATAGAAATAATAATAGTATTAATAATAATAATATTATTGTAATGAAAAGTAAAACAACGAGAGAGAGAGAGAAAGAAAACAAAACAAAAAACAAACAAAAAAAACCCCAAAAAAACCCAGGTGATGATACACCCGGTCACCACCTGCCGGCCAATGCCCAGCCAGTCCCCAAGCAGTGATCCCCCCCCGGCCAGCTCCCTACCATTAATATACTGAGCATGATGTCATATGGTATGGAATAGCCCTTTGGCCAGTTTGGATCAACAATTTTAGCTGTGTCCCCTCCCCTTCCAGCTTCTTGTGCACCTGGCAGAGCATGGGAGGCTGGAGAAGTCCTTGACTAGTGTAAGCACTGCTTAGCAACAACTAAAACATCTCTGCATTATCAACACTGTTTTTAGCACAAATCCAAAACGTAGCCCCATACTAGCTACTACAAAGAGAATTAACTCTATCCCAGCCAAAACCAGCACATTGATAAAACAAAAATGTTCATTTCAAAGAGATAAGTACTTCAGACTTTAGAAAGGTTATGTAAACCTTTATTCCTCTAAATACCTAGATTTTTTAACAGGTGATTCTGTATTAGACGGGAAATCAATTGTCTTTTCTACTCATCTAAGTGCCAAAGTATAATGCAATGCTCAGCAGATACCACAATTCTCAAAATGCAGGCTACAAAGCTGCTGAAAATGTGTTATTGAAGATGCAGAGTAATCCTACTTTGCTGGAGATGTGTCTCCACACAACAGTAGAACAGTGACCACTGGCATCACTGTGTAGGCTAAGGACAGGCATGCCACAAAGACAGAGCCAAACTTTCATCTTGAGACAAGGCATTTTCCTCAGGTCCTAGCTGAGAAACTTTGCTAGGTTGATTAGCATCCTGGATACCTACACATAAAGAAGAATACTTTCATTCTCTAGTATGATGACACCAGTGCTTATTGTGATGTAGATACAAGTAATGAATAAAAAGGCCATTTTTCTCAAAAGAAATACATTGATATTGTGGGTTCCAGAAACAAGTCTACAAAGTGGCGTGATCCAGTGCAAACAGCTGCAAAAGCTTTAAAAGTACATAGGAATACATACTTTTATATTTTAACCTGTTATTCCTTTTGAAGCAGAAGTGAGGACAGAAGTAGGTAGAGGGTCCCAATCATTCCACATTCCCACAGGTGAATTTCATCTGCTGAGGACAAACGCTGAGGTCTGCAAGGAAAGATGTTGTTTATCTTTTCTTGGGAATGAATGGGGCAATGGATTCAGGATTATTACTGATATTTCAGATGGGACAGGCATTTACATCAGTTGTGTTTTGTAATAATATCCTACCAATAAATCCTAGTACGTGACTGTTTGAAAACTACTGCTTCCTGTAAATACAATATTGTAGAAAGTGTACTTTTGAAAGATGTAATATCAAGATTTTCTCTCAATAGTTAACAGCAATTGCTGTTAAATCACTTTGGACTATTTACGTTTTCACCATTTCCTTACGAAAATGCTTTCTCTGCTACTGTAAGGAAATAGCAGTGGATTCTTGAATGTTCATGGATGGATTACATGACTTAATTTCTCTGCAAGTGCAAGCACATGGAAGCAAGAGTGTTGCTGCTTGGCATTGACAATAATGCCACCGACCTTTCTTCTCTTTTCTCCATTCCAGCATTATTCTATTTTCTTACAGCTTCATTTACATATATACTATCCACAACTTTGCTTAATCCAGGTTGTTCTAGTACAACAGTGCCACAGATAACTGGGATGACTATAGAATATGTTCACATGGACATATATTGCTGTAAACATGCCAGACAATGGATCAAAAACAAACTTAAACATGCTTCCCTGCATAAGAGCCACAAAGTCTGATCATCTGTATCAGAGCTGCATTGCTTCTGGCCCTTTCAGGAGAGGACTTTCTCTCTTACCCAGTATTAGACCCAGCCTATTAAAAGCCATGCTGGAAAGAAGTCACGATAACTTTGTGTGAGGGGAAGGTTCATTTGGATTAGTCCTCTCATATGAGAAAATGCAAGTCAGTACATTGTGTGCTCCCGCAATTTGAGTTAACAGTAATATATGTTACTGTTAAATGGCACAAGCATTTAACAAAACCAATAAGGATTAACAATGAATTTGCAAAAAGTTACTGGTCTGTTAAATATTTGTTTATTTATGTATTTGTGTATTTGCAGTTGTATCATTTTAGGTTCCAGAATTCTTTCAGTCCTAGTACTTTAGTCTTAAGTCTAATAGAATAACAGTATATTGAAATATCCAGAAATACCCAAGAGGAGAAACTGCAAAAAAGATGTGCAGGTCACAAACTTCCTATGCAGTATACCAAAGCTATCTTAATTATTATTATTCACTATTTCTATTAGTAACAAGTAATGCCCGTATCATAGCATGATCCCAAAGGCAATCTCTGCGTAAACGGTTAACATTTCATACTCTGTTATCTATGGCCACCTCTCACTTTTCTCGGTTCTACGTGGCAGAGCCCTTCACATCATTTAGCCTCTAAATTAGCGGAGCATATATGCATAGGTTTAATTTTAAACATACCTTGAGACCCCTTTAGATCCCCTGGTCAATTAAGAATTGCATACAACTCGTTTGTTAAGTCAAAGCACATGCTGAAGTGCTTTGCCAAACTGGGGTCTAGGTACCTAGAGTTAAAAAAGATGTATTCAGAAAGCTCTTCAAGGCAAGAGGGGGGAGATAACATAACAAATAATTTCACATGCAATACAACTGTTAAATTTGGCTTCCTGCAGATTTTCCTGTACCTCTGCCCTCCTAAAACTAATCCTTACTCCTTTCCCACATTCCTTCATGGCCCAATTCACTTTTTCAAACTTCTCAGTTCTGTTTCCCTGCTTGCAGCCTGTACTCTCACCACAGTCCTCTCACACACATGCCATCTCCAGCTCTTCTCTACACTCTTATCCAGAAGAAAGGCATGACAGTGCTGTAGCTGGCTGGGATGATGATTGTGCAGACTGGCCAAACTGCAGACTAGCTGAGCAGATCACCCCTGAATTCAGACAGACACTGTTCCTTCAGAGGGCTTTGATTTGATTTTCTTTCCTGCACAGCTCCTGCTCCTTCTTACAGTTACCTATGAACATGTCACTACTGCTTCTTAACTGTCTGTCACTAAATCAATAAATAGCATAGCAGCAGTAGAGACAAGATAAAAAACTTACCAGGACTGGAAGGCTACTAGGATGTAAGACTGTTAGGATGCTATATTTACTCAAACACATCAGATTAAAAGATTACTTACAGAAACTATTTATTTCTTAGTTGCTTCAGTGAAAATTAAATTTTTATTGCTCGTTTGGACATGACAATAGTGAGCTTGAATAAAACATGGCAGTGATGCTGTGGATAAAGATAAATACTGTCCCCCTGAAAATCATTTAGAAAAGTTGCCTAGGAGACTTAGTGAGATGAACTCACCCCGATTCTCTATAGGACTCCTGACACCACTCAGTTTTAGTGCACTGAAATTAATCACTGAAATTAACCACTGACACCTGCCTACTACATCCATAGGTACATCAATCTTGATTGTTTCCTCCTCACTTGGTATTATGCGAATTCTGACTCATNTATCTTCAGGATTTACCTGGAAGATAGGTTAACACTTTGATGAATGTAAGAGGAAAGGATTAATAAGAAAAAAACATTATGTATACAAATGCTAAGGCTGAATCTATTATGCATATCCAGAAAGCAAAAACTGCTATCCTGATAGATCTTATATGTTATGTTTTATAACCATTTGTGAAAGAGATTTTAATAATTCTGAGGAAAGGAAAGAAAAATGCTTACATTTACCATGAAGTTTGTGATAGAGGCTAACTGAAGTAATAAAGCAGCGCAGTTTATGTTGTGATCTGGGGCTGATATTATCGTCTGTGCAGCAACTGAATCAACAAAGGATTTGTTTGTGCTGGCACTGAGGTAGCGCGTGTCCTGTAGTAGGTACATTGGTATCACCTGAAAAGGAAGAGGGCAAGTGAGCTTTCTTCACCTGTCTTTCCCCCAGGATCGGGCAAATGAATTTTGAAGCTTAAGGCATCAAAACCCACCTCTCAGTATCATCATCAGTCAATACTGAGCAAGATGGCTGCTCTCGCTTTGTAAAGCAGAAGGGTTACTGAAGGGCCAACAGCAGGCCTTCTTCCATACAGGTTTTGTGGTACTTTCCTCCACCTTGGTGCCTTTGGCTCCTCTTTTCCAGTTCAAGCTCCATTATGCCATTCTCTTTTCCTGGCTAACTGCCAACATACACATTATCCATTCTTTTTCATGAACCATATACAATCTCTCCTGTCAAGCTCCACTGCAAATTCATCCTTTCCTCTTTGTTGCCTTCCCAGCTACCCAGCTCCAGCTTAACTGAATCCCAGGCCCACAGTCCCAGATGACTTTTTAGCACTTTTAACTCATTTCTCAAAGCTCCCCTTTTTGCATTTGTTTCCACCAGAATTTTACTCTTCTTCCAAGAAAGCATAGGCAACACAAGTCATGACCTTCCTTCCTCACCTTGGCATGCATCTCCATTTTCCTCATCCTTTTACAGATCTTGCACTATTTTCTGTCATAGACATTGACAATTCTCCTTTGCTCTCTCCTCCAAATCCTGTCCACATGCCCCAGTGACCCTGTTCTGTTCCAGCTCCTCACACCCTTTGTTCCCACACACAGCATCTCTTACTCTTCTCCTTAACCTCACACTCTACTTTGACTTTCCCCTCATGGTACAATATGCTTTAGATGCTTCAGTCTTAGGAAATGTCACCTTTGACCTTTCTTTCCTCTCCAAGTACAGCCTTAACTCCGTTCTCCATTTCATTTTACATTCATCAAATACTTTGTTTACAATAGGAATTGGTAATTCTTGTCCTCCCTTTCCAACCCATACCCTGTCCAACACAGCTTTTTTCTCCCTGCCCTCTACAGAGACTGTTCTTTCCAGACACTCTAAAAACCTCTTCCTAGCCATTCTTGTTCTCGTCTTCTTTGACACATCTACCATCTTTTACACAGCTACCCGACCTTTTCTTTACATAAGATTGTCTGCTCCCTTTTCATGATATTGTCTTCTACTAGTCTTCCTTTCTGTTCATGCTTTTCTCACATCCTCTATAAATCCATCTCAAATTTCTTCCACATGCAGGAAAGAGTTACAAAACAGCTCTTCTCATCTTCCTTTATATTATTCATATAAGAAAATGAACTGCAGATGTTCAAAGGCATACCTTCTCTAACCTAGACCATCTTTTTCACTCCACAAGAAAGTTTGCTTTGTGCGTTTCTACTTGCTTGTGGATCCTTAACTTCTTCATGAGTTGAAAAGGCTAAGCAAGACCCTTAATCATCTTCTGACAAATACTCTCCAATAACACCTTTCTGGATCACTGGATCATATTGTCACGTTCCTGCAGCTGTTATAAAAGCTATTATAAAAATACCTTTTTTAATAAGATATATATTGTAGGTCCCATCCAGGCTGTGCCCAAGTTTTCTAAGACTTTTGGCAAACCATTTTCAAGATTAATTTTTCTGCATCCTCTCACACAGTTATTCCCTTCATACACACACAGAGTGAGTCCTTAATCACCTTCTATCTAGCTTACTGCAACTGTTTTGTCTGCCATTAACAAACACTATTGTGTTGCACTTGGATTGCTGTTGCAAAGGTCATCTCCCAGCTCAGTGCTTTCATAATATTTCCTTTCCTTCTTCTCTTGCCTCTTTCCTTGCTTGCTGCAGTAGATATTATAGCAACCTGTGAAGACTCTTCACTCTTTCCATACTTTACTATTTTTAATTTTGTATTGATTATTGGACTCTGATGCACAGCCAGTGTCAGTATTGGTTGTCCTCTTGTTCCATTTTCAAAGAAGCTTTTTCCCCCAAGCTGCCCTTCATGATCGCCTTAAGAGATACAAACACAACTTCTCCTCTACTAATTCTCTTTTCCAGAAGTCCTCTCTTTTCTGTGATGCCCACAAAAAAGCTTGACAACATATTTTATCATTTTATTACTAGAAATATCATGCTGTTGTTAAAAATAACCACTAAGCTGGCAGGCATAGCATAATCATCTCTCAGTATTCCTCCATCTATGTCCATCTACCTGTAAGTATACACTGTTTCTTGTTTTGTGGTAAAATTGTATGCTCTTTAGGGCAGGGACTAGCTCTCTCTTCTGTGTTTGCACATTGCTTAATACAATGATGTCCTGGTTCGTGACTCCTGGGTGGACAAGTAAATAATAATGATAATATCTCCACTCTTCCTTCTACAGAGCTCACCCACTGAGCTGACGGCCTAAATGAAACCCAGGGTGATTAATAATGCATCCTTTTACTGACTCTTACACGTTATTATTCTTGTCACCTGTCAGGATCCACTTTGAGGGAAATCTGTTGTTTTCTGATGAAAAGGCGAGTGAAAAAGAGGTAATTTCTTTTGCCCATTTCTTCAGAAAAAAAAATTAAAAATGGATGAATCATAGTGACAATCATGAAAGAATCAACCCCCCCGTCCTAGAAGATAGTCCCCGAAGGTGCCAGGGTTTTAAGGGGTTGTCACAACAGTCCCCGGACATTGTGTTAGGAATATAACTTTCAGCCCTATTCTGGTACTAATTAGTGTTTATTCCTGTGTGGACATTTGCCCACTGAAAACTAGACCGAAAGACCATCAACCCATTTCACATAGGCCACTGAACCGTAAGTAGATGATAATGAATTTTGGTTCCCACCAACCTGGGCCAGATTTGAAGCAATGACCTAGAGGTGAGAAACTCTACATCTCATTACCATTCCCCTGAGTAAACCAGTTCTCAAATCACAGGATGAAAAGAGGGAAGGAAAAACCAAGCCTTCCTGGTGTGAGTTAAAGGTCTGCATGAACTTTGAATTTCAAAGCTTTTTCTCAATCATTAATTTAATTCAACTTAAGTAGACTTTAAAGTCTTTAATTTGTATGACTGAGAATCTCAATAGTTAAAATAAAGAGATATAAAAACAATTTCAAAAAGAATGGGAGGGTAGTTACTTCCCCTTGCTCCCGTTCACCCATCCCCCTTCCATTTTCCTTTGTCACAACAAGCCTGATGAGGGAGATCGGATTAAATACGATTGCCCACTCTTCTGCCTAGCTGACAGCTCACCTACAGTGCTTTCAAAAATAAATGTTATGGCTGGTTTTGTACGAGCTTCAAACATGTATTTGACCTTTTAATATTTTATTTGGTTTTATTGATTTTTGCTTTAATACTTGAAAGTTTTTGTAGCTGAGGAAAATTGCCAGCGTACTGAACTACACAAATGGACTGATTTGCATATGGATGCTTGTAAGATCCTGAGCCTGATCTTCTCTAGCAGTGGACTGATGGAAAAGTTATGGATAGATTGCAATGAACAAATGCACATTTCAGCTTTTACTAAATGGGTCTTAGGAAAATAAACTGTGAAAAGATTGCAAACTGGCGCCATGGAAATGACAGCTAAAGAATAAACATAATGCAATCAAATTCGTTCTTACTAAACTTTAGTCCTCTTGCTGTAATTCTTTATATAAAAATCTCCTTTTTTTCTTGACCGTTAATACTGATAATTATATCTGTATTTCTTAAGAATATTATGAGTTGCCATTTCTGCATAGTAGCAGATTGAATTTATTCACCTTACGGATATATTATTATCACAGATAATAACTGCAGCATGATAATTATCATTAATTATTCATTTGGATTAAGAGGCAAATAGGCTTGCATTCAAGGGTCTTCCAGAGCAGTGTTCATTGTTCCAGGGCCCTGTGTGCCAGTGTGACTAATTCATACTCCTTTCAGTGCCACTGTTGACATCTGACCGGTCCCATATGTATTTATTTCAAAATATTATAAAAGGAATAAGTGCATCATTTCAGGACATAACCACTAAAATAGACATATGGTTCTTTTCTGCCCTCTGAGTGAGAATATGCAATTTTCTATTAGAGGATATGCTCACAGAGTATCATTTCAATAGATCTGTATGTATGCCCTATCTTTGCATTCCTGTGTCATCCTATTTAAGCTTATATAAGCCAATATATTTACATAATAGCTTTTAGCACAAATAATAATGTGTGAAGCTGTACAATTTGTCGTTCACTGAACATAGTATTTAGTCAAACTGATTTTAATCCATTCTGAAGCTGAACTAAGTTTAATGTACAAGGATCTTCTCANAAATGTCAGTCTGGCTTTTATAGCTCTGAGGCTGCACTTATATATGCCCTCTGTGACTTACCATCTTTGCTTCCACAGATGATTCCTTTTTATTGTTAATATGTCAGCACGGGTCCAATGCTATTCAATATGAATTGCTCTGTAATAGTCTGGAACCCTTCTTCTCCAACTTCAGTTTTAGCTTGTTCCACTATTTCTATGCTTAATTTTAAGGTCACGTCCCTAGTGTTCTGGAACAAAAGCAGCAGATTCCATGTGGAACAGTATGTGCTTTAT
>WAAD01022341.1:330277-370738 GCA_013389945.1 Fregata magnificens
GAGAGAAGCAAAGATGCAGAGACAGCAAAAGGAAATAGCGGTATCGATGTTGCTAAAATATATTATGGAAATGTCAGTTCACTGCAAATTTCAACAAGATAAAATGAACAAACAGTAAAGGTTGTTATCGTAGTAATAACTGTAATCCCTTTTTGCACTCACATGCATCACCAACGTATTGTTGGCAGGGAGATGTATGTGGGCTGGAGAAATACATAGGTACTTGGGTCAAAATTGATGACAGGGCACAATGGAATGAACATATTTGCAGTTGTACCCTTCAATATGTGCACCAAGAAATCAGCACCTAGAAAGAAAGTGAGAAGGCAGCAGAGTTTCACAGCCTGCCTGTATTAGGTCATCTGGATAGTGCCACATCCACTGTAAAACTGACAGCGGGTGAAGTCATCAGCTGGTACTTTAAAAAAAGCGGGGAGTGTACAGGATTTTGAAATGGAAGGAGAGCTAGAGCAGGATTAAGTGAGGGCTGAGATGGGATGGTTGTAGTGAAGGACTCTGTTAACAGGGGAGAGGGAAAGAACTGCTTGCTCAGACAGGAAGGGGCAATGCAAGTTGGGGACACAGTGTGAAGGTCTACAGAAATACAGCATCTGCCATTTGTGTTGTGGAAACATCTAGAGACCAGCAACCACACTGGAGACATTGTCCCAAGGTTTCATGAGTCTTGGCACTGCCGGTGAATTCCTCTTCTGATTAAGAAGTGAAAGAGGTCAAATAACATTAGTACATCAGGGTATAACTGGTATGTGGCACTGGCAGACAAAATTGCATTCATCAAATCAAGGGGAGTGGAGCTCAATGCATTTACTAAAGTCATGATATCCATGATTTGTTTCCAAACACTTGTTCATTCAGAGGGTAGAGAATAAAGGGGAAGAATTTATTAATTGGTGATAAGTTTTTGGGGAGCCAGGGGTAAGGCTCCTAGGCTGGACAACAAAAACAATACAAAATTATTTAGAATTAATTCTACAGTGCAATACTATACAGCAATACACAGCAACACAACATTGGCAAAAAAATGTAGTGACGATGGCTGCAGGAATCTTTCAGAAGATGTTAATAACATCAGGCCCAATTATAGCTTTTTTCAGTCTAACTTGTAAAGCTTGGTGTTGAATCCCAACCAGTGCCAAGAGGAAAGGAATGATTTTCTTGAAGCCTCCTATTCTGTACAGAACTTTTAAGCCATAACACTATGAACTTGGAAGAAGAATGATTTTACTTCATTAAGTAACTTCGTTCTTATAAATAAAGCAACAGCAGTTTTTAGTGTCCAAGTTGGTCAAGAATACACTGATGGGTGTGAACACCTCAGTCTCATCCTCTCACATTATATTTTTTGTTACAGTTAATTGTTTGTTACCAAAATAGCCGAGTCCCTGCTGTTCTTCACTTCTCTATAATCACTCAAATTTATGCATATTTCCTTCAGAGGCGCCTATTAAGTCAGAATGGTGGCACGCTGTTTCCTTTTGCGTTAACATTGGTGGCTATCCAAGATGAAGGCAATGAAGCAGTCAGCACTGATTGCAATGGAGGGTGCAAAACTAAATCTCAGTATGAGTTCATGCTAAAGAGAGATATAGGAACAGAAACTTTTCAGTTTCTAAATGATCTAATATATACTAAAAGCAAACTGAAAAATCTTCCAACTATGTCATCATAAGCTTTCAAATGCCCATCACCTAGTCCTCATTGAGGGCTGTCTCCACTGGAGAGCCTTTTTAATTTTTATCATTATTTACTCACTTTTAAACCCCTTTTGAAAAGCGAGAAAAGATAATTGTCTCTTTTACGCTAACTTCCTCATCAGCAACTTCCAGAAAACAAAATATTTTGTGAACTAAAAAAGAAAGAATTTTCATCCCAGATTAAAAAACAGATCATTTCATTCCTGAAAAGAATGAACAGCTAAACTGGAGTTCTTAATGGAAGCAGTTCATAATCTTAATTAGCAAGTTCTAAAATAAGTTTTATATCATCAATTATTTCTTCATCTGTTAGAATGTCAGAGCATTTTACTCTGGGTTTATGAGAAGTCTAGTAGTACTACTATGTAACCCCCCTCAAAACAAAAGTGATTTTATTTTAAAGGTTGGCATAAATGTCATAATTACATACAGTATTTGTATGAGAAAACAAAGCAGATCAAAGAGGGTGACAGAGAAGAGACAAACAGCCACAGCAACACAGATTTCATGCTCAGAAAAGGATCCAAAATAAATTATATTTGATCTCTGTTAACACTAGTATAATTTCACTAGGAATAATCTCTGGATCTTGTGTATTACTTCTAATCCTCCTCAGGTACTGGGCTGTCTGTAAAAGTCACTTCTTCTGTCTGATGCTGTCATACTTCTGTTCTGCTGCTGCAGTGCTGAACGTGTTTCAGGCAAATGCACTCTTGATCTCTCTGTGGATAATTTTAGTCATATCTAAGTTGGCAGGACATGAGTGAACTAGAACAGATGAATAACAAACTGGGCGTGACTGGACATAATTGAATCTGGAATTTTCCACATCACTAAGCAGAGAACAAAGAAAAGTAGCCAAAAACTGACTATATCCCAGAGTTACAGATACTGACATTTTGAGAAGCAATCTGCACAGGACTACGTTATTGTGATGTTATATTTTCCCCCCGTATTTTCCAATCAAGCCCATTAGAAGAGGCTGCTTGACTGTTGGGGTTTTTTTTCAATTTATTTATGGAAAGATATTTTTACAGGCTAACCCAGTTAAGCCTGACAGCTTGCTTGCAATAGGACCCAGAAGACACATTACTCTATGCACAACAATATAAATATACATTTGAGATGCACACTTACGCTCATAACATTTGTTAAACATCTGAAGTGCACAGTGATCAGGTATCCAGAATGATCTAATTCTCTATTTAAATATTATGAAGGTAGAGAGATTGTTTAGCTTGCTACGATGAGAATGACACTTTATCATAATTAGCATGTGTTTTAGGAAAATTATATAACATAGTTACTTTCTTAAAAGATAATTATGATCTGATATAAGAGGTTTAAAGTTTGTCAGAAAGTCAGAACACTGTTTTGTCTCTGTTTGCATAATATTTTCAATTTGGACATCCAGACTGCCTCAAACTGAAATTAAGTTAGGATATTGGCCTTTTCCTTAACTGAGCCTATATCTAACTTATTGATTAGTGTGGACAAATAGGAATGGATTTATAGACCAAAACAGTTCTTGCTGAGAACCTGAAATCCACTTCATACTCTCCCTGGGGGAGGGGGTTGCATTGGACCTGCACCAGCTTGGTCCTGGGATGTGGAAGTCCAGGAGGAATCCAAGAGCTCCTCCGGTTTCCTTCCATCCAGAAGAAAACTGGTGACTGCTTCAAGATATGGACTTAATCACTGGGAAATCACTCCAAAAGAGCTCCCCTGAGCCTGCCAAAAGGGCTGACAGAAACCAGGTCTCAGAGCAATTAATGCCATCTTTCAGTAAAATTATACTCCCAAATCTAAAAAATAAAGAGTTAATAAAGATAAAGAAAGACTCAGACAGCCTGCTCTCCATCTGGAAGCTCAGTAGAGATCTGAGAGTAGGATTTTTTACTTCCTTATACCAAATCATGTTGTCCTTTAAAAAAAAATCTATAGATATTGTTAATATCTTGTTTTAAATTACTCAATTTAAACACTGCACCAGACAGACTGCAACAGACGTGCTGTTACAGGTGAATTATTAATCTGCTGCCACATTCAGGGTATTAACACTGGGAAGCACTAACAAACACACTCAGTAGCAGCTCCAAAGTGCATTACTCCTCAGTCTTGTTTGCCACTGCATTAGGATACAGTAGTAGTGGAAATATCTCAGTTTTTTCTGTAATTAAAGAGGGACTGTCCATTGCCAGAACACAGAGCTATGCTGGAATTTCATTTTTCTTCATCTGTGCAGCATGAAACTTTAATTGTGAAACAGTTTTTTAAAGTCCTGTGGCATAACCTGAAAGGAAATGAGCTAAAGTGTAGGATGGTGAGCATTTACACATACCCCTAGCCTCCAAAAATGATGGTTGCATTACAGATGATAGGTTAACATGAGCTGCTACCCAGTCCTCCTTGTATTTCCTAATGAAACCTCAGTTCCCACTCCTTTTCAGAAGACATAGTCTTCTCCCCAAACTATTGGATAGTGCTTCTGCTATTCCTGTTACCGCTTAGTTCCATTTTTCCTCAGGGATGACTGATGTTTAATGTAAATGAAGCAGAACAATTCCAAGGGATAGCTGGTTTGTGGGTTAAGTGCACAGTGCACAACTTCTCCAGCTATTTTGTTACAGTTTGCAGTCCTCTCTTCGTTCGTGTTCACTTTCTGCCAACATTTATGGAATTAAGCTGTCCTGGCAAAAATATGTCAAAGAATAGACTTTCATGTTACTTACCTGAATATTCATGGAAGAGGAATTTTAGAGTAGCACAGCTTTGAAATTCAGAGCTTTACATAGTCATCCTGTCGGGGAAAAAAATTGCCATGTGCCTTATGCTGAATCACAACGAATTCAGGCTTTGATTCAAAAAAACAACTCTCAGGTGCATAGCCAGCTGGCTTGACATGTACGGGGAGTATCTCTAGGTACTCCTGAGCTGCACAACACTGTGGAGGGGCTCCAGAGGGGCTCCCCCATCTCCACAAGACCCTGCAGCTCTCTGCACCCACACTTGTCAGCATCCCCAAGTAGTAGCAGTAAGTCTTGTGCTAGGCTGAGACTGTTTCTACTCAGGGATGGATAGCAGGGTTAGAGCTCCACATTGCCACGGCTCTCGTGCTTTCTGTTCTAAAACTCTGCCTATTCAGAGACAGCTCAGCTATCTCTGCAAAGCACTGTGCTGTGTAGTAGACACGTACCACAAGCCACCAGATTTGCATAGGGTAGTGCACGTGCTTTTGTTAGCCACAAGTTTGGTTGTCTCTAAACAGTCAGGACCCAAAGAAACCTTGGTTATCTTGTCTTATCAGAACATTCTTGGTGATCAGTTCATAGTGTTTTAAAAGTTCATTAAAAAATTCATTGAATAATTAAGGAAATAGTGATCTCTGTGGCTATTTCATGAGCAGAAAGAAAGGTTAAATTCATGGGATAAATTATTCATTGTGAGTTATTCACTCAGCTTTAATAGTTTGTAATTCTATAAAGAGCTTTGCTTAAGAAATGCACTATATAAATCAATCAATAGCACTAATAATATGCAGGAAGGATTTTCTCCTTTGTGATCTGCTTTTCAATAAATTATACCCCCTTGACACTTCAACTACCATCATATGACCATTCTTCTCGCCTCCACTGCCCCAGCCTGTCTATCACTGGGCCACAGCTGTGACGTTCAGACACCCAGCCTCCTTCCCCCTCATACCAGCTTAACCCATTGCACTTAAGGGTCCATCAGTGCTTGTATGTACCTTTAGTTTCTCCCTTATATATCTATTTTGTTAAGAATACAAGCAAACACAGTTACACATACACTCACACATACATGTTTTGTTACAACATAGTTCAGTTGCATCATCAGTGTATTGGAAACTGAGCATCGTGGCACAGGCTTCATGCTATAAAATCTGAACATCAGCTACCTTCTCTGCAGCCATATGCTAGAGATGTTGAAACACCCCTCATTGAAAGCCCAGAGACTCCAAATACTTACATCATGCCTGCAGTGGTTTGAGGGATGATGCTTGGAGGAGATACAGCTACGTCTGAGCAAAGCTGCAGCAACACACACTTCAGGGGATGGCAGCTGCTTGAGAAAGTGCCCGGGTGTGCTGCAGTCTTGTGCAGCCTGTGCTGAAGTACATGCTGTCACAGCCTTAGACACCCTAAGTAGTATCCATTCAATCTAGATTAAAGCTAGTGTGAATATGTATACACACGCCAAATCACAGGTCATACCCTTAGGCACAAACAGATTTACTCCTGTGGGCAGCCTACTTACTTCTCTCCTGTGCTCCAGCCCTTGTTAATTGACAGGGGCCTGACGCTACAGCTCCTGAAATGAATGTCAAAACTCCTATTAACTTGCATGGGCAGAAGTCCAGCCCTTTTTACTTTCTATTAGAGTTCAATCCCCTTCAGATACAGATCCTTTATATTTTTCACCTCCTCTTTCCTCCCAGTGCAACCCTCCTAGTATCTTCCAGATGCCTCCTTCTTGGCAGCCACTCCCTTCTTTCCATCCAGAGGTCATCCAAAGGCAGCAGGACTGAGAAATGTGCAGCCTCTGAGGCTGCAGTGTTTGGCTATGTCTACAAGAGTCTTGCTCGCAGAGTGATGTGAGTTGCTGTATAGGATTAGTATTCCTGTAGTCCTACTCAGATGGTAGTGCTGAATGGGATGAACTTCTTGCCCAAGCTGGAAAGCAATGTTAATAATACTTTTGTGTCCTGTGGCCAACCCCTCTCATATGTCCTTTTGGTCTAATCAGTGCAACCTGACACTCAATGTGATCCTAAATTCAGCTACATGGGAATGTTTTTTCCTCTGCTTCATACACATGTTGCTACTCAGGTATGTTGATATATTTATGTTTTTCCAGTTAACTCTCTTTCTCCTTAACTGGCTCATTTAAAACTTACTTTTTCCTGAGTGGGATCAAACTGCTAATGCTTCAATAAAACCCCTCAAAAATTACGAATACTGACATAATTTAGATTCTTTAAAGTATAATTACAGATTGGATTAGTTGAACTGGAAATCTCACAAGTTTAGATTCTCTTGAAATATTTATTTGACTATTGGTGACCCCCAAAAAATCCTCTTGGGGCACATTTCAACCCTTGTATTTCTGATTCTAAACAGACTCAGAAAGTGCAAAGACAAGTGAAAAGTGTGTAACTAACTCTTCTCTCTGTGTCACTATTTCAGTTTGAACTCATTTTTCCTTACTGTGTATAATTTGACCTGTACTCAATAATTCAGATGAGAACCTTTAAATGTTTTCTATGGTGCCTCTAACAAATCTCCTGTACAACTAGATATATCCTGCTTTTTCAAGCCTATTAGCTAATAATCATTCTTTTGTTGGCTAATACTCTCAAACTGTATGATTTTCAGTGGATTGTACTCTCATTTTCTGAGCATCCAGTTTGAAGCTTCTCAGTTCAATTTGTGGGTGTACTGAGTAGCACCCCTGCATACTGCGTAATGTTCAAGCTCTGAATAAAACGTAGGTGTTAGCCACCTCCATTTAGACACCCAAACTGTTGGATGAGTGATTGAAATAGCACAGAAGAAATAAGGGTTAGACTCACTTGTTGATCTATGGGGATGCAAGAAAATTTAAAGGAACTGCTCAAATAATGAACACTGTTTATCCCATACAATAAATGAGGAAGGTATCCTGTGAAAAAATATATGTTCCAGATCATATTACTAAAGACTGTACCATAATGTATACATCAGAGGGACAGATTGAGGTTTCATGTGCATACATAACCTTAACTCTGTTTATCTTTGAAGTTCTTCAGTCTTAATCTTAATACTGTTCTTGGCCTGTAAAATTTGCATGTTAATACCAAACTGATCTTTTAATTTTTTTTTTTAATTTTAAGATACGCTCATTGTGTTCAGGCCTCTAGCAAAAAAAAAAAAAAAATTATCCATTTTCACTCTATCTCAGCAACCTATCAAACAAGCAGGTAGAAAATACACTGTCTTTTTTTTAAAGTATATACAGAAAGATTAGTCAGGGAGATGTATTGCTAGTGAGGGAACAAATCTGACCCCAGAGAGTCTGAGTTTAACCTTTTAAACATTCCTCCTACTGAAATTTCTGCACACTACCATGGAGAGTGGTTCAATGTATATTTGTACTTTTCCTGTATTATATATAGTTTTAATACCCCACAAAATAAAAGTGCTGAACCATGTCTGGTATTTTATTGTGCTCCTAAACTATTATGAGTTAAGTATGACAGATGCCCTCCTCTTTTAACTACAGAAGTTTTTTTCCCAGCTCAATCACAGAGCATTTCCATTAAAAGCTGAAGACCCCATCTCTAACCCTGGCAATACCTTCTCCACATGATTAATTATTTTACACATTCTGTTGTCCATTAGGGAAGTGTCTGATGGCCTCAGGACACAGATATCTGGCCTTTATATGCATTATTTTGCCAACCTCTTTTTCTTCTCTGTCCTTTTGCAGTGAAATAGGAAAGAGCATATTACTTTGGTTTTTCACTGCCATGTTTGTTTCATCTATTTCTAATCAAGATTTTTCATAAAAGTCATTAACTTGCATTTTCAATAATTTATTTTTATAAAAATTCAAATATCCAAAGATAAATATCTTACCAAATATCAGGTAGTTCCAGAAAAATATGTAAGATCAATGAAGTCTGTAGAAATATGTGTATCTCTTGTTAGAAGACAGGATCAAATGTTAGTTTCAGTAATGAACGTATAAACTAGAAAACAGGTGTAGATATTGAGATCAATAACAGCATAATGGAGAATAGCACTGTGCTTCGTCTGTGCTGCTGATGTTCAATGGTCTGTTGTCTTCTACTTGGGTAGTTCTAGTGGAAAAAAAGGACATACCTGAATTTTATCTGTTGTGGTAATAGTTAACTCTGGCCTGCAAAATACTTTCTTCCCTTTTTGCATTTCAGATACAAAATAATAAGTTTTTAGCTAAGGGAAGCACAGGGCGAATTCTAAGATATTTCCTATACTGTTCAGTATGCTGCCACATACCAGAACCGGAGAAAACAAATATAATCCTGGCTGCAGTGAAAAATCCTGCCAAAACTCTCTATGCTTTCAAAACAATCCAGATTCCACCCAACACACTGGTTTGAAGACAGAAATGCCACAAAATCTTACTTGATTAGTTTTCTTGCTTCAGAAGAGTACATACGTTTCTTTCCTCCAACATTCTGAAAATTGGACCACTGTTTAAATCAGTTGGTTTTGTTTATGATACCAGAAAGCACTAACATATATCTTATATATTGATTTATTGGGGTTTTGGTTTTAGGATTTTGGTATTCTTTTTTCCATCTGTTGTAAATCACATCATCCATCTGAATAATTGCAACAGACAGTGAATATAAAAAATAAAAATGGTTATTCTGATACTGACTTAACCATACCCAAAAAAAACTTTTAAATTTAAACCTGGAAGTTTCAGACAATGTAAGATTTATTTTTTGGCCTTTATAGCTAAATTACACTTGTCAGAGGTCATGATTATCAAACTTCAGAGCTCAGGATATTTTAATTCCCAGTTGTAGATAGCAAGAGCTGAGGCAAATACACCGCATAAGAGGACGGGATATGAAGATGTTGATCTTTCCCCCGATGAAGTTATGGTGACTATATACATCATTTTGGACCCCAATCTAGGTGCCTAAATTTAGGTGGAATGAACACAGCTTTCAGCCACATTACTTAATTTTCTTAACATTATTTTCCACAGATTGATTTGACTAAATCCCTTTTAGGAGAGATGGAGAACCTGCCCACTGGAAAAACCTTGTAGGCCAGAGTTAAAATTCCCCGCGTAAGTTCTCAGTCTTACCCTTACTGAACACCTTCAATGACATTTCTTGTGCTGTAGTAAGTGAAGGTCACGTCTGACCTATGCCATCATTAAAAAAAGTAAACTTCAGTCTCACAACTTCATCCTCTGACAATCTAAATTATTCTCTACAGTCAGATTCCTAATGTCTTGACCAGTTTGTTTTCAAAGGGAGATTTATCTAGGTTAAGTCTAAGCATCTATTAAGTAGACTTCAATATCGGAGTGAGTCACCTTTGTTTCTCCTTAAAGTTAGTGAAGAGGTGATGAGAAATACACACTTTTAGACTGAGATTCATCTGGCTTATTCCAGAGATCTACATTAGGATGAGATAAGCCACAATCTGTAGATGATGGTGACTCTTCGTTGGTCACTCTGGGAGTTTAACAGCTACTTTAAACGTAGACATAGTAGACATCTGCATTTGGTCAGTTAAAACACACAAGGGTAGGCAATTCTTTTCTGAATTCTGGATGCATCTACAAAATAACTTTGGCTTGGGATTTACTAGTATCAAAACTTCAGTTTTCTGTTTTTATATCTACCAGAGCAAATTGGAAACAAAAAAATTAGTCCAAAGACAATTTTGACATTCATTCTGCCAAACTGGAATGAAAAGCAAAAACATTCACTTTCCTTATGGAATTAAAGTTCTCTAATAATCATATGTGGCCCACCACACTTTTTTTTCTCTAAACAATGTAAAATTTTAACATAATATAAAAAAAACTTAATAGAACATAAAATTAAAACTTTTACCTTCAAAATCAAACAAGGAAGTTGAAATAATTCATTACAGCTTGATTCAGAAATCTTAAGGTAGATGTCTAAAGTAGGACAGATGCATGACATGCACCTGAGTCCTCTCCATGTATAGCTGACAAGTTCCCATTCAGACATGTGAGACAGAGCCAGCTCCCCATGGTTATGTCTACAGCTCCTTTGCCAGAGCATGCTCTGGAGTTTGACCCTGCCAGCTGTCTCTGGAGCACTCCTGGCAGCGCAGACAGCATGGGAGCTTTTCCCAGCCTGTACTTGTGCCTCACCAGTCAGTCAGTCAGGGATTTCAGGTATCAAAGCTACTCACTGAAAGTATTGGTGGCTGATTCTGGTGGCTCTGAGCAGAGAGTGTTTGAAGCTCCCATGACAGGGATGTGGAGAGAAGCAAGAACCACAGGCCAGCCTGCTTACTCTCACAATTGTCCTCTCTGATTTTCTTTTAGGGGAAACCTCTTTGCTTCCTACTCTCTATCCTTTCTCCCTTTCTCCTCTACTCTTTTTATTCCTGCCCTCTCCATCACATTACTTCAATGCCACAGAAAGCTTCTGAGTTGCATGCAAATCAGGACACAGAATTTGCACTTAGCTGAGTAAACGCAGTAGATGCGATTCAAGTGTCTTTCTTGCTTAGGTAAGTCGTTCATCCCCAGATACAGTGTGTTCTGGGATGGCAAACACCATGCCAGCTGAAAAAAAAAAAGCAAAAAAAAAAAAAGAAAAGGGAAAAGGCATTCTTTTTTCTGAAGTCTGTATTTTTACAGTCACTGACTGTAGCACGGGCTGTGTACATAACACACCTCTGAAAACTGAGCCAGTACAGTTTTAGTTTCCATCCTAGAACCAGTCAAGAAGCTAAATAAGTTCCTGACTAGCTCAGTGACACTCCTGGCTCTTTATTACAGCACGTTGCTATTACATCTGGAGCTGTTAAAGACATACTTAGTCTTAGTTATAGCAGATGTGGCATTGCAAAGGATCTGCCATTCCATCCCAGCTTCTCTTCACTCTCTGAACACCTACGTTACATTTTCATTTCAACAACATTTTCACTTTCATTTGATTTTTCAGATATTTTCTAGGTGTTGGTTTTTTTCTTTTTATTTCTTTTCCCAGTACAACCAGGTGTATAAGTGATTAGTTTATACAAATTTCAGAAGGATTTTTTTTTTAAATCATAGACCTATAGGGAATATGTAGCTAATTTAAAATGCTTCACAGATTTACACTGAAAGATGCTCCATAAAAGAATGACACTACAAGTTACATCAAACAAGCAAACATTTGTTATGGGGACAGTAAAATTTACTTTTCACAAAAGGAGCCTACAGTAATAATGCATTCAATTCTATTTCCCAGAATGCTTCTTAAGTATGTTAATAAAGTCTTTATTGTGTCTGCTTATAAAAGTCACCACCATTTCCCATTAGAAAGTCTCTGTTTATTCATCAAACATTTACTGACAGTGACTGCTGGGAGCAGGCTCAGATTTCCACTCCATTACACGTTTGTGGCATAAAACACATTAATTATAGATATATTACAATATTCAACTCATTGAGGAAAAATTAGATGATCAAGGCTCATTTTCCTTGACAATAAGCAAGTTAATGAAAATACTAATTACCTGATGATGAAGTGGAGCCTTCAGGATTGAACACTTAGCATCTGTAGAAGAGCTCTGTGAATCTAGCACAGAATATTAAAGCCAGAAGCACTGGAAGTCTAAAGGGTGGTTCATGAGGTCACCATGTGCCCTTTAATCACAGGACAGAGAGTAGTTAGTTCATAACATAAACTTTTATATGCAGCTTTGATGGATGTCATGAAAAGCCACATAAGCATAGTGTTCATTTAAAACTAATTATTTTCATAAACTAATGTTTTTTGAATTAGTAGATACATTGTCTAGCTCAACTTTTTTAAAGGAACTATGGAAACCAGCAATGACGAAATTTGGTAGACAGACGCATGAGAACATTGGAAGGAAGAAGAATAAGGCACAGCCACAAGACTTCCTTCATTTTCTCTGATTTCTGAAAAAGTCATACTCAAAACTAAAGGCATATGAAGTTAAACCATTTCAAATTCAGGAAATTTCTCATTTATTTATTTTTATTACAAGTACTTTTGCTTTTGTGCTTGTATAATTCTTTTTACCATTTCCAATTTAGACTGTAAATTGGAATCACTAAACCGATGATGTCATCCTTTGGTTTCTTTCCAAGATCAATTTTACTTCTCATCTGCTTTTGACATTTTACCAATACATCTGTAACTGTTGGGGGTAGGAGGTTCCCTTCGCTCTGGACTGTTCACACTGTCTGTTAAAGACAGAAGTATCATTTCTGTTTATTCAGTTTAGTTCATTTTTTCCCCAACTACTGTTCTTGATAACAACTTTTTAGCAATTATGTGTTGCTAAATGGGATTTTCCTGGACTGCTAAATAGTAAATAATAACAAAATATTCCCAAAGTCTTGTTTATTTTCTGAAGATAGTAATAATCATGTTTAATTAACAAATTCCCTTCTTAAATTTTCTGTAGGCATCAGCACTGTATCACCTGATAAAATAATATGTTTATCTTCTAGCTGCCCCAGAACCCTGTTCTAAGTCATGGATGAAAATATCTTCAATGTAATTTATTCTACTGGCACTAATTTTTTTAATATATTGTTATTCTTGTGAAAACATAAAACTATGTAAAGCTGACAACCTCCTTCCTAGGAGCAGGATAGTAGGGAGTTTACAGGGCACAAATAACCACATTGGTAAAGATCTCTACACTGTATGAGAAAGGTTTTGTGGAAATACCATGCAGGTCTTGAGTTCATTTTTCATCTTCAAGCACCTTACATTTAGGCTTGCAACATGCAGTTTATGTCTTTGGTGTAGACCATTATTACTGCTTTGCAGCTAGATGTTGTCTGTAGTACCATACTAAAGCAGCCACCCGATATCACTTCCCATGTAACCCGAAAATCTCTCTGTAACAATAATCCAACGTCTTTCCAAAGCATTTCAAATAGTCAGTTCTGAAATAAGTTTGAATAAATGTCTTTAAAATGTTCCATCCCTCCTGTTCCTTGTAATATGTTTTTGTATCACTTCCTCAGAGATCACTGGCAATGGACTTATACTAAAATGAATAGAATGAGGTTTTAACTTGGTAAAACACAATAAGCAATGCAACTCAGACTTCTCTTGTTATCGATGTTTATCATGTTTCTATATGTGGAATTGCATTGAAGCTTATATTTTATATCCCTGAGTTTTTGCTGAAATGGGACTCAAACAGCGTGAGTACTATGATCACTTTGAAAGCACTCAGGAAAAAAGCAGCCACAAATTTTTCCACTGTCTAGGGGGCAGGTAAGACTTTGCAGAAGCTTTCCTCAGAATTGTTATCTAACATTTGTTATGTTTCTTTATTTTGCTGACTGGATAAAACCACTTTATACGCTGAAGAGGGCCAAGGTGAATATTTAGGCTGAAAAGATGAAAACTGTACTTCTTACATCAGCACTCTCCACCATCTTCTCTTCCACAGACCACCACTATATCCCATAGGTCTTTTATACCAGTTTTTCTGGACACTGCATGGTCTTACAATTCCACAAGTCTATCAGGAGCATTTAAAATGGCTGCTTTACTTCAGACATAATACCCACCTATTTTGCCTCTGACAGTTGCCAGCAGTGACTGCTCAGAACAGAAGCAAGGATGCACTTCCATGGGCTTCCTCTCTCAGCTTTCAGAAGTCTACAGGGTGAATGCTGTTCATCATCTGACAGTTCTCCACACAGTTTATATTTCGTTTACTATAACTTAGATATGCAGCAAAAATGGAAACTAAACCTACCACCTGATCTATTTTTGCAGCCTAAAATTTATGAGCCTCACATAATTCAAAATAGTTTCATAGCAAACTTACAGGCTAAAATCACAAACGGATATAAGATCAGCATTGCAGTTATGACTTCAAGCAATCTTACTGCTTATCCAGCGTACAGGAAGAAACAGGTACCTAAAAACATGTGCACATGAACAACAGGCCACCTAAGTCATTGAGTGAGAAATGCCATGGAGAAGGAGGTAACTTTAAGCTTCTATATTAAGTGCATATATTCAGACTAGAAGGGAAACACACATCCATATGGCATTTATAATCCTGAAGCCAGCTCCAAGTATAGGCTTCTAGTTAAAGTTAGGTTTTTATTCTGAAGGAAACAGAAGAAGGAGAGATGCTGATTCTTTTTATAGTGTACAAGGTAATGCTTACTTGGGAAACAGGATATGAGGATTCCAGGCCTTTCCCATGGGATTTAAACCCCATAAACATATGGGGAGAGGTATTAGCCAGATGATATAGGCAAAACAGATAAGGAATATATGAAACTTGTTGGAGTTCAGGCATGAGATAGATGTGTTGTACAGTGTTATCAAGACTTGAGTGGTTCTTCCCACCTTCTCTGCAAGAATGTAGACAACATATGCTACACATACAATGCTCAGTATAGCCTCTCCCAGGAATCATCCTGTCCCTTGGGCTATGTGGTACCGAATGGCTTGCATCCGTTCTGCTAAGGAATAAGCTCCTTAAGGCCACCTGGCCACCTTCAGAGTGCATGACATTTGGTCCTGAAGCTGTCTGGGCTCCATGCGCTGCACTTGTGACCCTGGAACATAATAATTATGCTTTTGGGTTTTTTCAGCTCAGACTGTCCAAAACAGTATGTCTCAGCCCAGCAAGGTGGTGTTTTCATAGCATGATGTGGATGTATGTCGCGTACTTTGGATAGGGCTTGAGTTGCCTCAGGATACAAAGCCAATTGCACTACTGTTGGAGGACTGTGTAGGACAGAGGGAACCAAATCTGTGTATAGTCTTACCTATATTGTCAACCAAAGTGATCTCCAGAATGACTTTTGGGGTTTGTTTCGACAAGGCCTAATTGGTCGCTCTGAAAGAGATGTCAGGAGCAAACTGAGATGGCACTCAGTTATTCAACAGCATAAAAAGTATTTTAAAATGACCGAGATCATTCCTGCCATACTCCTGTTCTGCTTTGACCTGTTCTCACTTTGTTTTCACATCCTTCTGCCACAGATCAAAGAGCACCTCTTCAACACCTCTGTGCTCTGACAACAGCGCAAATTGGAATTGTGAGTAGCCAAGCATCTAGTCCCTTAGCTCTTTTACTCAGGGCCATGCTTACATGTGTTATTGTTTTTTTACATTCTTTCACATTTAATTCATTTTTCCAATGCTTGCAATTCTTTGTAAATATTGCTGTAGCTTTATTCGTGTCTTACTGTTTCACAGAGGAACACATCTCCTGAGAAGAATCATATATTGAGAAAAAACCTCTTCGTCTATGCAAAGAAGAAATACCCAATTGCATTGTATGCAATAGCAAGTTTTGATATAGAGAATGCAGACACATTTTACACACATGCGTGCACTGGGTTTGTGATGCAAAAAGCCTTCATACAAGTCCCATAATCTAAATCTTGGAACTGGTATTCCCATAGGCAGGAGTGTGGCAGTAATTATGTGGACAATGTCTAGAGTTTCATCTTTGCAAAAGATCCATCCTTGGTGTGCTAATGTGGATCCACCCAAGCAACATAAAAGCTTCAGCAAAATTTAACAGAAAAAAATAGAGTTCTATTGTGTGAAATATTTTCAAAGTTTTGCAAAGCAGTTCCCACTAGTTTCATAGACTAGAAAATTGGCCACATTTAACTTGGTTCAATAGTCAGAATTCTCATTTAGAGCAATAGGAATTTTAGTAATTCCCTGTCACTGAGTCAAGTCAGTATGATGTGATATTTTTACCTCTATTTCAGGAGCAAAAAGTTTCATCACAATTGAAAAACAGCATTCAAAATGATGGGTAAAGTAGAAAAGAGAGACACCTATTTTTTGTGTGTACGCTAAACACAGTAGCATAGATTTTAGAAACAGTTTGTCACAGGGATGCCATAGGATATCATGACACATGATTACATTTCTGACAAAGAAATAAGCAAAAAAGGCAACTTCAAGCAACATGAAGAGAGAACGGGCAACCACACATTGTCGATATGAAATAACATTTTCTGCACAAGCAGAACAAACTCTCCTAAACTTTGTTTTAGTTATGGTTCAACATCAGCCATTATTACAATTTGTGGTTTCATAAGCACCAAATTAGTGTAAAATTCAGCCTTTGCAATTTAAGTGTGAAACCCAGTCCACCTTTCCAAGGCATATTTATTTCTCGTGTTTCTCACGTTTTACCAATCTCAGCTGACTGTCTTGGGTCCTGCCAGAGAAGAGATTTAGGCAAGTGCCCTGAGCCATGCTCAGACTTACCTGTGGTAGTTCTCCACAGTTTCTCTTCAACCAGTGGCCACGGGTTTGCTTGTCAAACCTTGACAATGAGGAGATGCCACACCACATGGGCACTTTGCTGGATTCAGGACCTCGGAAGCGCTCTCTGCTCTGGAAGCAGAGCCATACAAATTAAGTTACGCTAGACACCTCAGCATGGGGGTCAGTTGCCTGAACATACACATCTGGTTCCATTTGAAATAACCCAGACTCTCCTTTCTACTCTCAACCTGCAGTTCCAGGAGGGCATAAGTTTTCTTCAGGTCCTATATCATATCTGGCAATCCTATGGAGTCATCCCATGTATCCTATAACATCTCTGATGGCACTAAAGACTTCTGTTTTAAAAACTCTGTTAAATTTCTGACTTCTGTGTAAAACTAGACAAGAAGAATCCCAACCATGGTGTACAGTCCCTCCACAGCTCATTGTGCATTTTCAGCCAGACTTTCAGGTGTATTTAGGTGTTTACATGGGAGGATGGGATACCAGAATGATTTTTCTAAACAGCTAAGCAGCTTAGGTGCCTATTTTCCATTGAGATCAAGAGAACTTGGGCACCTAACACATTAAGTAGTTTTAAATATTTTATCTGCATCTCTCAATAATTTATATTTTTAGAAATCCTACCTCTTGCATTAAAAACGTACTGGTATTAAAAACTTAAGCCTATTCACATTTTCCAGTAAAAGACAAACTAATAGCAGAAATCATTCAGGTTTCTCTTTTTACACACCAGCTTCGGCGCCTTTTATGTTTTAGTCCATCCCCCAAAAGCCTGAATAAAAACCTATTGAGTTTTATAGGGTTCAACAGCCTGTATGAATTTCAACGAAGAGTGGAAACACATTCCAGTTGTGTGAGTTCTTTGAAAGACCACTCAGCCATTGACACTCTCATTCCTGGGCGTTGTTGTGTCATCCTGGATATGACTCTCTTTCCTGTGAGCATTAATTACCACAGCAGCAGTTACCCTTCTTTCATACTTTTAGGAAAGGGGTCTGATTCAGTACAAGATGTTTTTATATTGCTTGCATTTCATTTGTATATTTTTTGGATTTTGATTGCACCTATCAATCCTATGTAAATGAAAATTTACTACAAAGACGACAGTGGAATAATACTGAAAAAGAGTATTATTCCATGAAGTAAGGGAGCAAGGAATCAGGTCCCAGTAGATTTCCAAGTGAGAACTAGAAACGTTCAGCTTGGGAATTAATGCTGCCCATTGTCACATGGGTGTTGTGTTCTCTTAATTGCTTCAAACCACAGACATGGCACGTCTTTCTGCAGTCCTTGCTGAGAAATTTATCACATTCATAGCAGATTACAATCAGAGAAAATTCTAATGATGCCAAATCGTGAATCTTACCAATGGAGAACCAGGGATGCTACATGACACCCACTACATTACCATTCTCCATGTAGTTTGTCTTGAATCAGAAACTCACAGTAAAAACTTACATGACTACTCAGTAATACTGCTCAAAAAAACCAAGCCATCCCTCCTTCACAGATTTTTAAAAATCATAGCTGTGCTTCATATAGGACACATTTTCCCACTGCTAACATATTAGATATTTCTGAGAGAGGCACATTTTTCTTCACTACTTTAATCTCTAATACTTTCAAAGTCTTCAGAGGCTTCAGTGCCTAGCTCTAGATATTTGTTAATGTGATTCTTCTGACCTGAACATTTTTCTATAATTTTATCCCTCCAGCACGGCATGTTACATTTAAGTTAAAAAGACTGTGGGGATAAAAAGAAGGAATTATTGTGCTAGAGTCTGAAGTTAAATTCTAACATTTACAAAGAACAAGTTGAAAAGAAACCTTTAATGTCCTAATTCATGAAGATGTTAATTTTGACAGCTAAAATATAATCCTCATGAAAGAATGAAAGGAAAGAAGGAAAATAGTCTTCTTTACCTCTAAAATGCTTTCTTCTTTGTATGTAGCAGGTGCCTCAAGACACATTATACTGCCTGCTTTAATTTGTCTTTAATATCAGATGTGCCTTATTGATTTCTTCATGTGTATGTTTTCATTCTGAATAATTCAGAGGCACAATTTTTTTCCATTATGGTCAATAGTCAGAGAAAATTCTGAAGATAATCAATTGAGCTCTGCCTGACGATTACTAGTGTTGATATCCCCTGAAGTGAGGGAGTCGGAAAGGCCAGGGATAATATGACACAACAGTCAATCAGTGCAATCAGTGGAAGTATCAACACTGGCTGTACGATGAGAGCCAGATCCATGCCAAGAATCCATAACGGCTCCTAAAAGTTCAGATGTTTGACTTCTTGTCATATGCTACAACAGATGGACTATGTAAGATTAGATTCAAAAAGACTTCCTGTCTTCTCTCTCCCCCTTCCTCAAACTGATAGGATCATAAAACAGCTGTGTGGTATGATTTACATAACACTCAATTTCTTCTTTTTATTTTTTTCTATTTTTAAAATTTCCTAATAACATATACCATCAAAGAAATGAGCAGGATGAGCACTTGGCCAACGAACACTCACAAAAACAGATAGAAAGATTATTTTGATTTAGACCTAATGCTGATGGATAATGTCTTTAGCTAGAGACCACATATGACCACCCTAGTAATTCCCATCACATGCTTCCACATAATCAGGGAACCTCACATTGAATTTATAGTGAAAAAATGTATTTTTTTCAGTGTAGAAATCTAATGAAGTTGCCAATAGTAGCTGACTAATGGCAGTCTTAAGCAGTGTGTAGCTACTGACTTGATGTTTGATGCAACTTCGGCTGAAGTCAAGGCAAGAATCTGATTGACAGTAAGGACACAGAGATACACACACACACACACGTGTCTATATATATAGAGAGAGAGACAGAGATAGAGATAGGTGATATAGATATCTGCTCAACTGGATAGCTCCAGTGGATAGCTCCAGTGAGGCTTCTAAGTAAAGCTATTGCCATGCAGGCCAGCGAGCAGTATCTATGCAGCTCACCACATCTATTACCTAAATTCATAAAGTGGCAATATATGGAATTAAACACTAAATAGCTTATAACTGTATAGTTTAATGACAATCCAATGTGTACAAAGTAAAGGAGTAAACTGGCAGCACTAGCTCAGTTTCCCATGGATAACTTATTTATAAATTTCTCTGTGATTTATTATTAATCTCCTTATGCAATAATCACTCATGCATATAAACATGGCTAAGCTTAAAAATTATATTCTGATTCATGTTTCTTCACAAAAGAAATGTTTTGACTATGGAACTCAAATCATCACTATTTTAAAGGTTTTGAAGACATTAAAGTGAAAAATTATGGAAAATATAGTTTTCAATAGTTTCCGGTGTCTTTAATATTTCGCTTTTCATCCAGATATTATGAAAGAAATTAGATGAGACTCTTACTCTCAGTTAAACATATTACAGTTAATCTGAGGCAATTTTTAAACTAGAATTAGTTTAATTAGAATTGACATAGTTTGCTTTTAAATCAGAGACCTGGTCCATGAAAAAAAAAAAAATATTTTTTTAAATTTATCTCAAAAGTAAAGGTACTTCCTCATAAATATTAATATGCTTTCTATGTTACAAACATATGTGATATGCTCCAATTATTTTCATAAAAGTAGGTCACTATGCATTTTACTCCTGTTTTCCGTATTCCCATGATCACAAAACACGTTATGATGCTTGTTCCACAGTCCTGGAAAACACAACTGTAAAAGAAGTTGATGTCTAGAACCAAAACGGCGGACACAGTTGGGTTGAAGTTTTTATACCGTAAATGATCCACTCCACTGCAGCAGTATATGAAGCAATAACCATATGCTGCAATTGATTAACACAGGAGTGAAGCTGAGGTACTCAAACAATCGCAAAAGCCACTTATTATGAGTCTATTATAAAGCAATAGGGATTTTTACTATTGTTCAATGAGCTAAAATATGAAACAGAAGGAAATAAAAAAAGATAACATTATTCTTTTCTGTAGAAAAAGGCTAAGAGCCTCTTAACATCCTTTCCAGTGAGGGGGAAGCAAATGTGGTTCAGAAACTGTATGTGTAAAACTGACTAAAGCCAGGGCAGACCCATTCTCTGGCCTTGGCATGGCACAGCTTACATCCAGACATCCTGCCAGGGTGCCATGCTGATCTCTGGGGAGAGGCTCCTGCCCACCGCCCCAAACCATGCCCAGGCATTGTCAAAGAAGGGCAGGTCAGCACGGGCCAAGTCCACACCAAGTCCACAACCGTGATTGATAGGGACTAACCAGCACTGCTCCTCAAGTCTGAGCCTTGGCCCTGTTGGGTTTGTAAGGATAAGCCTAGCCAATGAGAATAAAAATGTACCTCTGGCAGATCCAGGAACTGGAGAGCAAGGAAAAGAAATTCAAGGAGACTGAACATTAAATGTTTTTAAGACATGTTTCTTGTCAGGACAAAACACATGTTTTCAGACTCCGAGGCCAGGATTTCCAGCTTCTTATTAAAAGTTAGACATTTTGTTTAAGCTATCTCCACAGCAAGTGAAGGACGAGGGATACTTGCAGAGAGCAATTAATCTCATCTATCTAGACATCTTAGACTGGGATGAATTGCTTTCTGATGGCAAAAATGCCTGTTTGTCTCCTATTGTGTCATAGTCTCCGTGTGTTTTTGCATTGATATGCTTAAAAGTAGGCAAATGCCCAAGATCAGGATAGTTCTCATTTCTTCTTTTCTGCTGAAATCTTTTATTGCATCCAGCAATGTTTATCGCCCTCCCTGAAATAATGTGGCTGGATAAGAGTATACTTCAAGCCTTTCTGGAAGACCATCAAGTACACCCTTTTCAAACTGCTCCTCCCTTTTCTCTCCGCAGTATTCCTGTTCAGTTGCTGGTCTAGACCTGCAGCAGGCAGAGCGCCAAACTTTCCCCCTCCTGCCCCACAAAAGTGCTAGAACAGTGGCAAGAAAATTGTGTTGTAGTAACAGGTATTACCTCGGTGATACTTCCAGCCCTTGTGAAAGCAAAGCAAACTAATATAAGATCTTCTGAACCGCAGGTTGTGGAAACCATTGAAACGCTGGTGTGCAGCTGTCAAGCCTTTCATGTGCACAAGTAACACACCAAGAGACACCACTGTTTGACTTAAAAACTTTCCTTGCAGCATCCTTTAAGATGCTTACTTCTTCCTCGGACCCCAATCAGTTCTAGATGTTTTATGAGTCATTTGGCAGACATATCAACAGCCTTTGGAGTCTTTTTTTTACTCTAAAACATATTTTTGTCAATACAAAGAAGAGCCATGTTTGTTTCAGGGATTAGTTTAATTTTGTCAGTTCTCATTTGTTCAGAACCCAGATGTTACAAAACGAACACAACACTTGATTTTTTACATGGCAAGGTTTCTTTATTTCAGAGGAAAGCAAAAAAATTAGAACTTTTTGGCTCTGAGCCTTTGTCAGAAAAGGGCAACCCAAGGGAATCATTAACTGTGGGGTAATCTCTTTGCTCATGGATGTAATATTAATGTAGTTTCTATAGTCTACCTATTAAATGAATTGGAATGAAGGATTTTTTCAGACCAAGCTGCTGTGAATAAAATAAATCTTATATAAAATTCACTAATTAAGTATATTACCACCAATAATGTTGCAGTGAGCACATTAGTGGAAGCTGACTTTCAGGATTGATATATTTCATTGAGAAAATGATACTAGTAGGTTTGAATTTGGAGAGCTAGATTTTTTTTTTCTCCTTCATGTGAAACTGATTTCTTGGTAAAACCTTACATAAAATATGTAGAAGTACATTAAGGTACTAAGTAAGTAAGTAAGTAAGCAACACTAGATTTTAATTATCAATATCATTTACTGAAAAGTTGGTCCATTACCAAACTTCTGTTACTACTCTGAGAACTATCACATTTTTCTTATTTTAATATTCTCTTTTGTTAACACCAAAGGAGACTAAGTGAAAACAGTAATTTCACAGATATTTATACTCACCTGAAATAATTTTAAAATTACATTTATGAATAAAGTCTTACAAAAATTTTAGTAATATGTTTGATAATCAGAACCAATATGTCTCATTACTTGCTCCTACATACTGGTTTTAAAAAATAATAATACACTTTCATAGAATGTTTATTTATTTTTGTACAGTTGTTTAAAACAGTCTATAAAGCTGTCTGTAAAAGGAAAACATGCACGCACACCATGCTCAAATACTTGTGTTTGTATTTCTTAAATCAAGAGATTACAGTAGGCATGGGTTCAAGCTTCGTTAGAGGGTAGCTTTAACAGCATTACATGTAAACTCCATTCTCCTTAAGGTCTCGTAGGATAAGTAACCTGCACATATATTGCCTGTTTCCCTGCCTTTCTTCAGTACATACAAGCACTGGTGCACAATTTTTTCCCATCAATTTGGTCATGAAGCTCCCTTTCTGAACCACTCTTCTGTCTTGTCCATTTGTTAGTGTATCACATATAAGCATATATACCACATTTAAGCTCAGCAAACTTCATGTTGCCTGCTGCATCAACAATTCTTTCACATACTCTCACATTAAAACTTGCATTTTTGCAGTGCTCTGGGCCAAATGCCTTGTCCCCATAAAAATGTGCCCACAGTGAAACAAGTAGATTGTACCTAAGACTGCATCTTCTCAGACTTCCCCTGAGGCCTCACCTGTAATGCAAAATAGTTATCTTCCTGTCCTATATATGACACTCCCGTTAGCACATCTGAGAATGACATTTGCCTCTTTTTCACCAGAGCTGAATGCCACCCCAGCTCTATTTCTGCAGCGCTGCTGCCTGACTAGATATTCCCCATGCTGGTTTTGTGCTCTTGAGCTCTTTTTTGTCAGAGGTTCTTGCTCAACTCCATCGTGTTGATTTGGGGCCAAATATATTTTCAGTGTAGCAAGAACATTTTGAATTCTGATCTAATACAATTAGATCCTGTCTCCCTTCTCCCTTACAAAAGTCCTAAGTTTAGTATCATGAACAAAACGTACAAATGTAGTTTCACTTCCATCATCGAAGTCATTAATCCAAATCCTGCTCAGTACAGACTTCTGCAGGATCCCTTTTGAAATGTTCTCCTCACAACGCAGTTCATAATTATTTTGAGCAAAGTTTTCCACCTCTCACACCCAAGTGTAACAGTGATTTCATTCAACTATTTCTCCAATTTGCTCATGAAAGTCCTACGTGAGAGTGTTGAGACTGATCCAAAGTTAAATTCTGTCACATACTTATAACGTATCATCACATCATACACTGGGCTTTTTTCTCTTTTTCAACTAGAAACAAAGTTAGAAGGGCTTGCTATTGAAGACAGGCAGACTTGTCCGTATTTCCCTAATATTTATCCTCGGTTTAGTTCTAAATGAGTACACCTACGTTACCGTTTCAGTTCAAATCAAAGGTATGCCTCTGAAGTAAATCTCCTGATGGTCCTCATGCTTTAGTTCACACTGAGTTTCCTGAGTTCCTTCTGGATTAAACTAAACTGGAAAACACCCATCAAAAGCCCACTGTATGTGCTGCATGGGACCACATGAAAGCTAGTTTGAAGAAAGGCATTGTGTGGACTTAGGGTCTTCCACACCAACTCTGCTTCTACATAGCCACTCCTACTGTGTTGCACTACTTGCTGATTTAGACATAGCCTATGTACCCGTCTTCCAATCTCACTTAGCTTCCATTAATTCCCAAAAGTGATAGTTCAGCAGCTGCTTCAGCTAACATCCTAAGAATTTGAGGGTGTATTTCATCAGGCTCTGCCAACATGTTATGCTGACTCCTATTAATTTAGTTTTTTTAATTTGGAAGTGGGGAAAAAAAAGTATAATGTACTTTCTCTGTGCCTTCTGTTATTTACTTTCCTTCCCTCTTCAGTACTGAACTGATACTTTTTCTTGCTTTCCCTCTATTCCCTCCTAATGTCTTTCTAGAACCTTGCCTGGTTGCCTTTCATGTCCCTTGCTAGTTGTAAGTCATTTTGCATTTTAGCCTTCCTGAGTTCACCCCTACATGCTTGTGCTATTATCCTCCATGCACATCCTTATTCAGCTGTCCTTGTTTCCACTTTTAATATATCTCCTTTTTTTTCATTCTCTAGTCCTTAAAGAGTTCCTGATTCAGCCACATTGTCTCTTGCTATGCTTCCAAGCTCTCCCTCACATCAGAATACTTTGCTTTGTACCTTTAATACAGTCTCTTTCAATAACTGCCAGGTCTCCTGAATTCCTTTATCCTTTATATTATCTTCCCAAGGGACCCTACTTACCACTTCCCTCAGCTGTTGGAAGAGTGTTTTTCTGAAGTCCATTATGCCTACTCTGCTGTTCTCACTCCTCCCTGTTCTCAGTGTGATGAACTTGTGATCTCTTTCACCCAAAGTTATATTCCACCATCAGATTTTCAATGAGCCTTCCCCTGTTAATCAGGCTCCTACCTAAAAGAGCCATTCTTTCTACAGCCTTATCTACAACACAAAATCCTGGACAAGGTGATGTAATGATTAGTAGGCTCCACTACAAAGAGGAGTCTGATGATAGACTACGTACAACCCAAATCAATCCATTTTATTCAGCATTGGTAGCTCTTCAACTGCATTACGGTGGTCAGTGCACTTCAGTGAAAATGTACAACATTTGGAAGGAGTTCAAAGCACAAAGATGATCAGAGTGTGAGAAAACAGGGACTACAAGAAAAGGTTGACATAATCAGGTTGTTCAGTCTAGAGAAGTCCTGAGAGGCGGTGGGATGAGGTTTTCTGTATTTTTTAAAAAATTAAAATGGTCTGAAAGAGAACAAATAATCTGTTCTCCACATCCGTAGTGGTGTGGAAAAAGGAATGGGTTTAGGTTGTTACCATAAAGTTCAAGTTAGTCATTAGCCACTTTTGAACAATGAGGATAATAAACAGTAGAATAGATAGCCTAGGAGAGAATGGATTTAAGAACTAGCTATGCAATTATCTGGTAGGATGCTATAACCACAGTAATCCACTGAAGTCTCCCACCGACAACCAGAGCACCCTCACAGTCACACAAAATAGTAGCAGCATCAAACTTCATGCATATATGAAGGGCTCACAGAACAAGGACTAAAAGGAAGCATGCTATGAACAGACAAAAAAAAAAGGAGTGTCTGACATCCTTGGCACATTTTAAACAGCAAGCAAATAATGAGTTCCAATTTTATCCATCAAGCGCACTCATTCTTACTTTGCCAGTATCCTACTGTACTACACAAATGATGAGAGTCCTCCTCACATACAAACTTTTATTCCCTTAAAAAAAGAATTTTTAAGTCACCTCTGCATAACATTCCCTATATAAACATTGCAAGCTATTTTCAGGGACTTAGGGTGAGACTGTGTGTTCAGAGTTGCAGAACAGAAGAGCATGAACGTCTCTGCTCACCACTTGCCTGGTGAGGAGCTGACTTCATTACAGTCCTTGTGCTCTTCTTGGTGGGTGGTACTTCCATCAGCCTCTATACTGCACCTGAGCTGAGGTCCTGGGACACCATGGAGACAAGAGCAATTTTAAGGCACCTCATCAAAATTTTCTCTTTCAGGCTGCCTTCTACTAGACAGGACAGTTGTCACAAGAGGTACAGAGTACCTACCCCAACAGTATAAAAATGCACTTTTGAGACACTCTAAAGGACAGGGTAAACTGAAAGTTCCCCACTACAGTCTGCCAGCTGGATTGCTAAAGAGTTGCCACAAACCGCACTGCTGTAAACCAAGTACAGAGGACGGGCGACCATTTGACTTCACGGTGGCTCCTTCAGAAATGCTGCTAGGACCTTTGCTGGTGTAGTTATTTCACAGACAGTGAGGCAGGTTCATGAGGCTGAAGGGTCTCAGGCTGCAGGTGGGTCTTCTGAGGTCCGGAGAGCCACCTACATTTGGAGTGGAGTACATGCTGCACCCCACATAAGTAGAGTATATTAGCTGCGTTCCTCAGGAGCTCCAGGAGGCAGAGTGCACACTTGAGGCACAACCCCCCCTGGAGCTCCTGCTGAGGTGATGTGTCTCTGCATTATCCCCAATATGGCGCCATGCCTTCAAGGCACAATTGAGTCCTTAGTGTTTTGTCCAAGCTATTGCTTCAGAGCTTGAATTTATGATATGAACAGAGATAGCATAGCTCTTAACCAAAGTTAATCATCAAATATTTATGTACATTAAATACTACAGTTATTCATAGTCAGAGATAAAAATACTGCTTTTTAGACAAGGCCACCATTTACTGTATGGGTCTTAGTCTTTGATAAATTCCCCAAATCTTCAGTTCTTATCACAAAAATGCTCTCCTATGGCTCCTTTTACATTACAAAAAATTATCTGTAGTTCCTTCTCCAGACTTGGTCTGCTGACTTTCTGCTCAGTCCGCCTCATCCCTTTCCTTTTCTCTCCATGGTGGAGAGCATTTCCCTCACAGTTACTACTTTTCAGTTGCCCATATGGTATGGAAAACTTTGTCCATTTATTTAAAAATATGAGGGGGACGGGGTGACTTTTAGGGACATTTTCTTTTAAATGGATCATCTGAAGATCTGATTTAATGCACTGATAACTCAGCAGCTGTGATTTCCAGGAAGGCTGGCTGGACCCTGCTGAAATGAATTTGCCTCTGCCCAGCACAAAGGACAGAGAATAGAAATGTGGATCCATGGCCTCTAGCTTTTGCACGTGTAGGCTTTGTACAATTATGGAGGGGTTTTTTCCCTGGGATTCACTTAATTTACCTGCTTAGGTCATGGCTCCTCAAGCGATTGGTCTCATCTAACAGCTCCCCCCAAAAAGGAGGAGATGCTCCCCATCACCCCTTCCTGTTCTTGTCTTTCCTCTCCCCTGGTAACAACTACATGCTCCTCTCTCCTTTTTGTTAAATGTGGACTGATTCAGCTTGGTGACCTACCAGAAGTTAAGTCTTGTTGATGTCTTTGTTGTGTTATGATGGGATAGTTTTCAGAGGGGTTAATGAGATTTGTCGGCTCACCGAAGACCCAGTGAACATCTGGAAAGATGAGCAGCAGTATTGCACAGGTGGGAGTGGAAAGAAGAACAGGACTTACCAGCAGCAGGGAGTTTAGCCCACGACACACTCCAACACCGCACTGAAACACAGTCTAAGCAGCAAAAACTCAAGTGAAAGGTGCTTCCAACAACAGATAACCCGAAAAGAGAGCTGAACCTGACAGGAAAATCTCCTTGGATTTAGTACTCTGTAGCTTGTTAATAAGTAATAGCTTAGTTATTGACTGCTTATGTTTACAGAATAGAGGCCAATACATAAGAAAAGACTTGATAGCCCTATGACATGAAACACTATGATCACAGGAACACAATGCTGAGCTAAACTAATTAGCCCTACAGAGAGGGAAGGCTTCTTGTTTAAAGTGCCATAGTGCTCTAAAATGGGTATATTGTTTCCAGGACCAACGCTTGTGTTTGTTCTGCATGGTACTGCATCGCTCAGCAGTAACAGCTGCGATTAGTGGTAGTCAGATAAATCTGATTGCCTAGTGCAGGTATGCCTCAAGAAACGTCAAGATTTGTTTGGGGCTTTCTGATATTAGACAGTATCAAGACCTATTTGCATAACGTTGTTTCAAGAAAAGTAACAGTCAGTCAGTATTCTAACAAAATCAAATTCTTCATAATCCGCCTAACATTCAAACTGAGTATGCTGCAAGTATAGAAAAGCCAATTTTTCAAGCCTGCTCTTTTTTGATATTATCTGTACTTCATGGTCACAAATGGTGCTGAGTATAACCCTAAAGCTGCACACCTACCAGAGGAGACATTCAGGTCAACAAATACTCTAAAATACCTTTGGGGTGGGGGTAGATCTAGAGTCATCACACATCCACTGTTTTGGGTGATAAAATACCTAAAGCAAGATATTACATTTTACAAGAAACCAGCTACAAAATTGTAAGGTATTTTGTACACACATTAACATGCATTTCCCCTTACATGTTTGAAGTAGTTGTCAAGTCAAATTATCACCCTCTGGTTTCAAACATTGCTATACCCTCTTCAAAATTTGGTGCACAGTAAATGCAAGTTGTGCTTTTATGTACGGTCCAGGCTTAAGGTAAAAAGCTGAATTTAGAAAAGCAGATTCTCCATATCATAGAATCATAGAATCATAGAATACCAGGTTGGAAGGGACCTCAAGGATGATCTGGTCCAACCTTTCTTGGCAAAAGCACGACCTAGACAAGACGGCCCAGCACACTGTCCAGCTGAATCTTAAAAGTGTCCAATGTTGGGAAATCCACCACTTCCCTGGGGAAATTATTCCAAGGGCTGATTGTTCTCATTGTGAAAAATTTTCCTCTTGAGTCCAATCGGAATGTCCCCAGGAGTAACTTGTACATATTACCCCTCATCTTTTCCATGTGACTCCTTGTAAAAAGGGAGTCTCCATCTTCTTTGTAGCCACCCTTTAAATAGTGGAACATTTATGATTAAATACAGGTGATGAAAAAGAAAAACAAAATTAAAATACTTGAAGATAATTTGACTTTTCTTGAGCAAACTCCTAAGGGCAAAATCCATATACCTATGGATCTCTTCTGCCTTTTCACCACTGGAGTATCATAAAAGGGGTAAAGTGGAATGGAGCCAAAGCCTCCTTCTTTCTTAGAGTAAAGCTTGTTTTACAACAAATGGATAGGTTTTAGAGCACTAGTGGGATAGAATAAGGCCAAAGGATAAGTGGCAGTACATCACATCAAGAGCAATAAGTAGAAAGCTGAAAAACAACATAATGAATATACACTTTTTAAAGGGTATGAGAAGGGAGGGGTGAAACTGGGTTTCTGTGGTCATGGGTAAAGCATCTGGAACTGAGAACCAACATCACGCTGGAAGTATTATGTCATCTTAACTAGCCCAGCCATCCCGAGAGAGCTGGCCAATGCCCCTACTTTTATTCTGGAAGCATCAGATCTGTTTGGCAAAATCCCCTTAAATGGGAAGGTTCATGATAGTGGATGTTTAACATTTTTTGTCTGCAGGCGCTCTTATCAAATGCCTATTTTGGGGATTCTCTCTGCATCTGAATTATTTCATAGCTCAGTGCAGAGACTTCTAAATGCCACTGACATTAACAAGTTGTACAAAGATGATAATCTCAGTTGGGCACTACAGATTGAGAACATGCCGGCTTCTATGAGTTACACAGACTGTCAGGGATAAGAAATGGAAAGTGCATAAAGCCAAGTGTCATTTCCATAAGAACTCTCACGTTTGAGGAAAAATCTATCAGAAAGGGGTGTCAAGACAGATCCAACAAAATGCAAATCATTCTACAAATGACTGGTTCAAAAACAAAAGTGAAGCAAAATAGAACTGGAAAGCTTTTGCGGGGCAAGAAAACCTTTTTGGACAAAGCACCATTAACAAAATTTATATTAAAAAATTGTAGAGTTGACTGGAGAACCAAACTGGGCAGAGCAGCTGACATAGAAAAGGTTATTTACTTTGAAGCTGACTAAGAGATCATATGTTTCTGGGCACTGGAAAAATTTTCTATAGCTACTAGAAGAGGAAACTGTAAGCTGTATTCTTGTAAAGGACAACTCTGAGCAGTGACCTGAAGCATATTCAGATTAAACGCACAATTCTGATTGTACCCATTGAGGATTGGCTTTACTCAAATCTGGCTATGAAGAGTTTCAGTTATTTTTATTAAATACCTCAAGGACTGAAACTGGCATAAACTCTTGGTAACCATTCCAAGCAGGGTCTGCAGCAGGAATAACTTTATATTCTAATTTTATCACTAACATTCAAAAAGGATGAGCACACTGGTGAATTCCAGCAAGTCTTTTTCCTTTTTTTTCCCCCAATGGTCAATTTATTCAGAAAAGTGTAGTAGATTCAGTGTTAAACAGGGTGAAACTGAAAGCAATATTGACCGTCAGTGTAGAGCATTTTGCAACTGCCTGACTTTGCAGGGTGGCATAGGTACAGAAATGGATCTTACAATCTGTGGTCCATATTACAGTTTCAAAAGTGAAAAAATTAAACTGTGGCCGAGCAGTACATACATTATGGACAAAAGACAGGCAAGTCTCCTCAAAAGTGGGCATACTGTGGTCTCATTTATGAAGAGAATAATGATACTTAAATCTAGTCACAAAGGACACACAGGAATGTAAAAGAATAGTAGAGGGAGTAAGGGAGAGATTCGCAAAGGGATTTAGATGACACTTAAGTGACTAACTACTGTTTTATGCATTTAAATCCAAAAGTTATTTCTTTAGGATCTCCGTTTAAAACCTGGTTGATCCCAAAAGCCCTTCTCACCCATCTTGCTCCCACTTGCTGGCATTCAAAGTTGCCCAAGAACACTAACTTCCTTCTCTTTCCCATTCCAGAAGTGCCCCAGTGCTGAGCAGTATCCGTTTCATGCCCCAAACACATTTAAAAGGTTAGGCTTCCTACAAAATACAGGTGGAAGAATGAGTAATGGTGACTCTTGGTAAAGTGGTTACCCGTGTGTTGCAAGACTGAGGTTCAGTCCCTCTTTTGCTTAAAGGAATTTGAATCTACAGCTTCAGGGAGGGTACCACAATCCTCCGACTACTGGGTAGCACGACCTCTCTTTTCTGAAGCTGTGTTGCCTTGTGTGCAAAGGTTTCAGCTAGAAACTCAGTGTCACCTGCTATTTCAGCCTGGGAGGGGAAGTCTCGAGTCCCTTGGGAAAATAAAATCTTTGCACTGAAACTTGTTAAAATACTCGTTCAATTTTTCTTATTGACTGCTAGTAGAGGATATCACACTGAGAACAACACAGTCAGCTACCGCATCCCCTAAAGCCTCATCCCAGTAACTGTATGGAGATGCAGTTCGTTGCTGTCTGTCATCATCAAACTCCTTTAACAACCTGTCCCTTTTTTTTATGATAGTGCTTTGTTTCTGGAGTGCCCGGCAAGTTCAGCATTTAACTTTACATGAGAATTTGAGAAAAACCTTAGGAGGAAAAGAAGCGAGATGTGTGAGAGTTAACCATAGGGATTGTTTGTCAAACAGATATGACTTTGGGGATAATGGTCTTTGGGAGAATCCTCCTATGCCCTCCTCCAGGGACCATCCAAAGAGATTCACTGTTTAAGCCAAATGTAGGAAGCACTCGTTAGCCAAATGGTAAACTGGCCCAATCCATACCACTACATAATATGAGAGGTAAGGTTGGCTATTGCTTGTTGCCAAAGTCCTCTGAAACAACACTTGTGGATATGGGGAAACATCATGTCAAACTCAGTAGGCTTCTGCAGCTTGTGTAGAAGCTAATCAGCATTTACTGAACACCCTCCATGCCGTAAACCAAAGCTGCGCACATGCTGTTTGCTAAAATTGCACGATGTTTTTCTATCAAGTTGCCTTTCCATTACATTATGCCCTGTGATTTATGTTGCTATCTCTGCTGGATTGTGAGTATTGCCATGGAGGGATATCTGAAACATGCAATTCATAATTGAAGTTGTGGATGCATGCTATTGTATCTAGGAAGCACTCTTTCCTTGTTTGATTGCTGTATATACAGTGTCAGTTAAGAGACAATCTAAACATTTTTGAGGGAACTGTTCTGAGTTATTTCATTAGAAAATTTATTTTGAGATCAACAGGAAGATTCTGAATAGATCAAAACCAAAATGGAGTTTTGAATATTGTTATACCTATTTCAGATGATAATATTATGCTTTTTATAAATAAAACATTCTGGCTTTATCAAAGTAATTATTTGTAATAGGATTACTTGAAGTTACTGAATAAAAAATGTCTGAGGTTTTCTATGACAGGAAATAATTTGAGATTTCAGCATTTCACACATTTTAAAGACAAGCACATTCTGAAATGTGAAAATTCCTGTGAAATGGAAACTTCATTTTCCAACCAGTTATACTAATTGACTTTTTTTAGTACTAAAGAATGCAGTTGTGTTGTTCCAGTGAACTTCTGATGTCTGATTCCAAAGACTCATTAAATATGATTTTCTCATAAACATTTGTTCCTATTTTCTTACCTTCTTCTTTCCACACCTCTTCTCTACCACTCTGATTTATGTAGTTATTCGACAAAATTTATGTTAAAGCAGATATTTTAACTCAAGAAAAAAGGTATCTTGGCTTGTCAAGTCAGCACTACCAAGTGCTCCTGGATATTTAACAGCAGAGAACCTTAAGTGAAGGTAGCAGCAAAGGACAACGCTGCTTGCAGGCGCAGCTATTGCTAGTTATTTTGGAAGACTGAGGACAGCTGTTGGCAGGTCCCAACACAGAAGTCCCTGAATATTCACAAATTGGTCTGAATGGTCAATAATGATGTAAATACCTGCAAAGGAAGTATTGTGTCCTGATGTAGGTGACTGCAAAGATAACTACTTTTCAGCCAGCTGAGAAGCCTCTTTGGTCTTGATTATGATCTAATGTGCAGTCTTCCAGAAAAATTTATTCTGGATGAGGCAGTAGCTTGTGTAGTGTCCTCAAGAGATAAGTCATCACACAGATAAAGATATCCACTTCTACCCCCTTATAGCTGGCTCTGCAGTCTTGCCATTCTCACAGCATATAAAGGCATCTTGAAACCTTGCCTGGCAAGGGAATTAAGTGGATAACTTTTCTTTTTTCACTGTCTATTTTTACATCCCTTCCCCCAGTCTTACATCAGATGAACTCATGTGCTTTGGAATAATGAAAATATAATAGGAGTGTGTGATTAGATAAACGAGATTTTTCACTTCAGTTGATGAGACATTGTGTCTTGCTGCTCTTTATTGTATATATCTATTTTATACTCAGAGTAGCAAAACAGAGTTCCTCCCAAATGAAATAAGAAAATATTTTCTTAGGTTTCCCTCTAAATAATGGTTTTAAACATTTTTGCAGACTGTTGCAAATAATTATTTGGTTGGATTACATGTGACAAAAACAGTTATCTTATGACATTTGTGATACGTAATATTCATGCTGTGCAGACGGAACCAAAAAATTAATTTTCCCTTCCAAATGTTAAAAAATACACTGTTTCTCACCTGTAAGAAGTAATTAGGATTCCCATTAATAGTAGATTTTTTTTGTTTCACTATAGCTCTGCATTGGAAAGGAGCAAAATCAATTTTGTGATGTAATTGCATTTAAAGGGAGAAAGAGAACAAAAGGGTCGGATTACTAATATACAGGAAATATATGTATGTGTATTCCTTCTTACCATAAATACTGACATTTTATTTATTTGAATTAATCAATGCATAGGAAGCCTACCAAGAATCATTAAAGCACTACACAGTAAAGACAAACCAACAACAGAAGGAATTCTTTTTAAAAAATCAAATATCAAATGAAATACTTAGCTAAACAGCACTGAAATAACCATCCTACTCAGAAAGAAATCAATTTCCAGTTAGTCAGAAGAGAATGAAAAAAATAGGAGAGTGACAAACAAAATCAAGAGGGCAATACAATGAGCAAGCAAAGAGGGGTCCCTTCAAATAAACTGTACTCCCCAAGCCATGGGGACAGATATAATCAGAGATACACGATCACTTCAATATTTTTGAAAGTACTACATGTATGAAACCAGGGGAGATAAACTGAATTAGTTGTGTTCATTCTCCTTCTAATTTGAGTGTTTTCTTGAAATCTTTGTTTCCTATTGCTCAGTATAAGCAAAGTACACACTAAATTAAAAGCAAGCTCAAAACACCCATAAAAATAATGCACTAAAATCCAAAGGACCATAAGAAAAATAAGCTTCTCCTAAAACTTTTTCTTCCAAGAAGTATTTATTTTCTGTTCAAATACAAATGTGTTAATTTTAAAGATTTCATATAGTTTCCTCATAGTTTTGTCCACACAAAACAAACAAATAAATGTATGGGTCATGTAGTGTTGTATAACTAACATACCATCCATCCCTGTAGCAGCAGAATAAGTCAAACAGAGTGCCCCTGACCATTCATACCACTTGACTGCTAATTCACTCCCTTGCTCCATTTTGGACCACTCCAACCATCTCCTTCAATAAGTAATTTGTTCTAGAGGATCTCAATATTCATAGCAGTGGAAGTGTAAAGTTAACAAAGCTGGGTATGTGAGCTTAGTACGAGAAGATCCAGCTGATAAGAGTGCTGAAGTACCTCCTTACATTTTAGATGTGTATTTAAGTGATTTTCTAGAATGGATGCTTTCCTGAATCTGTACCTGAAGGAGTCCAATATGGGTGAGATTCCTCATGGCCAGCCTGAGATGTTTTATACATCAACATTTACATATAAGTTAGTTGCCTAGATCTTTAGGCAATGGAGAGCACCAGACATTTGTAGAGCTCAATTCATCTGACATATTTAGACATCTACTTTCAGAAGAGGAGAATCACTCCCCAGAAGCATATTTTTGTTGTTTGTTGCCTGTAAAACGAGTCTAGGCAATTAACTCTGACAGAAACACGCAATGCTAATCCCACCCTAACTAACTGAAAATATAAATGTTCCCATTTCCCTTGACCATCATCATTCCCAAAATACTTTAACAGGAATGAGCTGCCTTAGACACGACCTAAATAACATGAATACTTTTTGTCCATTGTGTGTCTACAATATCTGTATAAACTTGTGAGTATTTTCTTTAGGGTATAAACCTGTTACAGGAAATGAAAGCAAGGCAGTGTCTTCTACTCAAAAACTTGCACCTAAACCACAGCTTTACACACTGGTTTGTTAAAACATGTCACATCTATCCACCTGTTAAGTGTCAGGATGACAATCTCTCTGACATTGCATCCAGTGAATGTGGACTCAATACCAGCTGTGCCAGGAGGATGGTGGTAATGAGAGTTAAGGAAAGTTGTTGTTGACAGTGAGATGATCTGCAACAGAACTAAACTTGCACGTGGTTTTTTTTGTGGTTGATAACAAAGGAGAAGCAGAGAAAGGGCTCTCGAGGCTCCTAGCAAAGAAAGTAGCAGAGAGATATGCTGAATCTTGAAGTCCAGTGCAAATGCATTTGGGTCAGGAAAAGTATAAAGAAAAAAAAAAAAAGAGAGAGAGAGAAGACCTGAAGATCTAGGACAGCAGGCTTCTATTTTCTTGAGACTGTGGAAAACAACAGTAGTCCCTCATTTCTCCCTCTAGCTCCATTTCTCCTTACAGATAGATGGTCAATGCAGCTACTCATATAAGTGTGCACACAAATAACGAGTATATATTGAAATGACATCTCTTTGTATTCTACCCTGAATTTACTTTTCTTCCTTTCACTTACAAATAGAATAAAGACAGGATATTATGCCAGACTGGACAGTACTGTGACAGTACACAACCTAATACTTCCCAAATTCTCCTGCCTGGCTGCTTTTATACCATTTATAGTTTCATTTTCTCTGTGATGATGAACTACAGGACTTGGTTTTGACTCTCAAAACTAAGGGCCTCATTAACGTAGGCTGTGATTCTTCTCACATCTTATAAATTAAGTAATTTGCTGTTAATTTCACTGCTGTTTTTCATTAATTCTGAATAGTACTTGCCAGGGTGAATTCTGAAAAGATTCTGAGTTGGTGGAGGGGATGGTGATGGCTTTTCAGCAAATGTTCCTCTTTTCTCCAAACCAGTGGATTTAAAGGTATCTAGAAGCAGTGACTGGCTGGCAGAAGCATGTCAAAACCTTTGTGTCCTGGAAACTTCTTTTTATTAAAAATGCCCTGTCAAACTACAGTTGTCTATACATCCTCCCTTATATAAACCATTTTTTTGCATAAAACCTGGCTGGAATTTTTCAGTCTTTCAGGATTGTCTCCAGAGTATCAGAAGCTCTGACTGGGCTATAGCAACTAATGCCTGAAAGTACTATTAAGCAAATTAGCAGAACAAAAATAAAATCCATGCAGTCCCCAAGATGGACTCTTTGTAGACCTCACTTACAATTGTTTAGGTTTAACAGCAAATGGCAAGTAGTGTCTTTTTTTTTAAGATGCTTAGATAGTATAACAGACAATTTGTATGTAGCGAATATGTACATAAATATACAGTATTTAAATGTTTCAGAATGGTCCTGATTCAATTCTAACTTGAGTACATATATTCCATCTACCAAAAACTCCCCTGTAATCTCAGTTCTGATTGACCTATTAACATTATTGCTCATTGTTTCAAAATTGTTACATCCTGCTTTCTGCTGCATTCTGCTACAGGGCTGATTACCATGGAGGTTGCTATCAAGACTCCTTCTCTTCTGTAATTTAGCAATCGTTCCTCCTTTTTGTGTCACTAATGAAGCAAACTGGCACTGTAACATTTTGATGCCAGTGTTCTCTATGATGCTCAACTTCTCCTTTGACCACATCAGTTTTGAATAGTTTACAAGCAAACTCAGCCATGGAAACTAAAGACTCAGAAAGTAATTTTTCTAAAGGTTCCACTGCTAAGTGTACTAAGTGTAAGTCCCTTTTTTTTTTTTTTAACTGGGACGGCTTTTTAGAATTCAGCTTTGTGTCATCTTCAGAATGTTAGTAAGAGGGCGGAGTTCCCAGGAGAATCTGACTTGTTAGTCCTGTTCGGACTATCCTTTATTCATTTGGACTCTGCTGAATATGATGTCAGTGTGACTCCCAACACACTAGTATAGTGGTTAAAGCACTTAACCAGATTGTACAATAATCCTAGTCTTAAAGTACCCTCCCAGGGGTGAAGCAGCCAGGCTCTAGGTGCACCTCAGCCTGCAATATCACCCTGAGATGATCCTTCACTCCGCAGGTCTATATTCAGTGTGCGTGTTCATACCTCTCCTTCTGAAGTTGATCTGAAGGACACAATTAGGGCATGCATACCCATAAATTCCTACCCTCAGACTGAGAAGGCTGTGAAATACCTGGTCATCTTTGTCAAATCCAATTGGCGGCCAGTCACAAGTGGTGTTCCCCAGGGCTCAGTATTGGGGCCAGTTCTGTTTAATATCTTTATCAATGACGTGGACGAGGGGATCGAGTGCACCCTCAGTAAGTTTACAGACGACACCAAGCTGGGTGGGAGTGTTGATCTGCTTGAGGGTAGGAAGGCTGTACAGAGGGATCTGGACAGGCTGGATCGATGGGCCAAGGCCAATTGTATGAGGTCCAACGAGGCCAAGTGCCGGGTCCTGCACCTGAGTCACAACAACCCCAGGCAACACTACAGGCTTGGGGAAGAGTGGCTAGAAAGCTGCCCGGCGGAAAAGGACCTGGGGGTGCTGGTCGACAGCTGGCTGAATATGGGCCGGCAGTGTGCCCAGGTGGCCAAGAGGGCCAATAACATCCTGGCTTGTATCAGAAATAGTGTGACCAGCAGGAGTAGGGAAGTGGTCCTCCCCCTGTACTCGGCACTGGTGAGGCTGCACCTCGAGTACTGTGTTCAGTTTTGGGCCCCTCACTACAAGAAAGACATTGAGGTGCTGGAGCTTGGTCCAAAGAAGAGCAACGAAGCTGGTGAAGGGTCTAGAGCACAAGTCTTGTGAGGAGCAGCTGAGGGAACTGGAGTTGTTTAGCCTGGAGAAGAGGAGGCTGAGGGGAGACCTTATAGCTCTCTACAACTACCTGAAAGGAGGTTGTAGCGAGGTGGGTGTCGGTCTCTTTTCCCAAGAAACTAGTGATAGGACAAGAGGAAATGGCCTCAAGTTGCGTCAGGGGAGGTTTAGACTGGATATTAGGAAAAATCTCTTCATCAAAAGGGTTGTCAAGCATTGGAACAGGCTGCCCAGGGAAGTGGCTGAGTCACCATCCCTGGAGGTATTTAAAAGACGTGTAGATGTGGTACTTAGGGACATGGTTTAGTGTTGGACTTGGCAGTGTTAGGTTTACAGTTGTACTCGATGATCTTAAAAGTCTTTTCCAACCTAAATGATTCTGTGATTCTATGATTCTATGATTAAGAGCTCTAAACACCCAGTTTTGTTGCTAATTGAAGTTCTGATAGATAAGTACTTAAGAGAAAGCAGTTCAGATATATATTTTCCCCTTGTTGCCCCTTTCCTACTGGTTGCCACTGGAGTCACAGAATCAGCATGCAGTCTCCCATGAATCCCTAAATAGGTGTCTAATTATTTTTCTTTGGCCACTCTCCAGGCCTTACCTAGCCTGCTGACAATCAAGAGTCTTTATTGACTGTCTCTCCTAGTGATATGGCAGAGGATCAGTAGCTCTTCTTTTGGTACTTCTGTCTCTTATGGTGTCACAACTTTCAGATCTGGAAAGAATATCTCAGGTAGGCTGACTGCCAGAAACTGAAACAGAAATGTAGGAACAGAAGTGGTATCTCTAGTGTTTTAAAGCTCTTGATGGACTTTTCTTCCACACAATTGTTTTGGCCGCACACATACAGGAACAGTCTGGCATTCATAAATTACTTTAGAGTCAGTCCTTTAAAATGAACAGCAGCATGTCATGGGGTGGGGACCAGGCTTGGCATTGCCAGGTGGGAGACCTGTCTCTGATTGCTTGATTAGAGGAGGAAAGTTTAGGGAGGAAAGAGGAATGAGGACAGTAGTAACATAGCTACAAGCAAAATTCTTTGATGAGCTCCCCCATGTGTTCCAAGAATCTTCTTAATTTTAATTAAAATGTGACCTAGCAGCAACCCGGAGTACTTCCCAGTTCAGGGGTTAATTAGAACATGAATCTCAGATGCCAGGGCAAGAATGGAACATCAGCCAAAAAAGTGCCAGCTGCCCCCTCAGTGAGCTGCCTGCTTTAGTGCTTCTGACCTGTGCCAAAGAACCAGCTTGCTTGCTGGTTTCTCATTTCTTCACTTCTCTCTTTTCTTAACATGGTTAAATTTGGAATTATTTAAAATGTCTTCTATACTTCTATTTTTCAGAAAGACAGGTAGCGCTGCTGGCATGTCGGAGCTAAAAAGGTCATTAGCAGCAGAGAAGTACACAGGCTTTAGGGAGAATTTCTGTATCTCTTGCCCCATCCTATCCATGTCTCATCCTTAATCTTGCTCTCTTTCAGCCTGGAAGAGCGCACACTAGCTTACTGTAGCCTAATAGTTTTCCTTTCTAGTCCCTTCTCTTTCTCCTTTGTGCTTTCAGTAGATTCAAGGACCAAGGCCTAGATGTTTCTTTTAGGTTGTTGAACTTTACTGAATAAGAACAAAAATGAACAAAGCCAACATGTTTTTCATAAGTGATAGCCAACAGAAAACTTAGTCTGGCTGAAAAGTTCAAAGACTCTTTCCAGAGGCAGAGAATCCTAGCTTTCCTATCATGGCTTTCTGGAGGAATCTTTTGTACTATTGGGACAGAAAAAGTAGCTGTGAGGGAGTTTGCAGCTAAATCCCTCATTTAAGGATGATTTTGATGGTTGTTTTGTGCAAGTGAGTCTGGAATGGCTGTGGTTGGATAGAGGGAAAACAGTAAAGGAAGGAGGAAGAGAGAGAAGAAGGGAAAGAGGGAAGGAATCAAAGAGAAAAGGAAACGGTGAAGGACTAACAGTAGGAAAGAAGGAGACAGACAGAGAAAGAAAGGAGAAAATACAAAAATGGAAAAGGGGTTATTTCATGTCTTCACGCAAAAATAAATCTAGTCCCTTTTTCCTGAACCACTTCTTCCAGCTTCTTTCTAAGGCAAGAAAAAACAGTTATTCATCTTTCCAGGTAAAAATTTACCTCTAGTTCATATTGTGACATTGAAAAGATTTGTCTGGTTGGTCT
>WAAD01022341.1:370880-382843 GCA_013389945.1 Fregata magnificens
TTTAAATTCTTTTTCAATGTGTTTTGTAAGCAAGTCAACGTTTATTTTGTTTTTCTTTCTCTCACTGCCTAATGCCAGAGGTTTTCAACATCCAACAGGTCTTTTCTTGAGCAGATACGGGTAATTCAAGCCCTGAGTCAACAAGTTCATGGACTTACCTTAATGCACATGCTCAGATTCACCCCTTGCAAGCAAAAACCTGAAACTCTCTAGGTCATCCACTGCTGAATCAGAGCCACACATCTCCATGAGGCATACCAGAAGTTCAAATTATTCGCATCAATGTACATCATTTTGTATGTGTCAGCATAGAAACACACGTGTTAAAAAAAAAAAAAAAAAAAAGAAAGAAATCCCCCAGCTTTGTATCAAGAATGCAAATGATCCTGGAGAGATTTATTTAACAGAATATATACTCTAATATTTCTCCTTTTGAAACCACATGGGAAAAGTGAAGTATAAAAAACATCCCTGCCGGTATAGTTCTGCCCCTTCTTAAATCTGTCGTAAAATCTATCCTGACTTCAACAGCAGTTATGGAAGCAACACAAAATCTCTTTGAGAATTTCACCTGAAAGGACAGATCTGCAAGGGATTTTAGTTAAATGTCACAGCACCTATCCAAAAGGTATACTTTTGTAGTAGAATCTTCAGTCCTGAGTTAGATGTCTGTTTCCTTACAAATCATACAGGAAACATGGAATCCACAAAGACATGCTGAGCAAGGAAGCACTTCAGGAAATGTTGAGATTAAGCATATGCCTTAAACTTTCTCCTTACTCTGCAACTTGTTTTTGGATTAGAGGAGATGCCATCTTCCACTTGGGATTCATGGTTCTAAAGCCCTGAGTCACAATGTTTTACTCCCTAATGAAAGGGGTTTCCTTTTCTAGCTTTTGGATAATAAAGGACCAGAGAAATGTATATGTAGTTTTCTTTGCCATGGGGAACTACAATCTCCCACCTCTCAGAAGAGTGTTCGTTCTCCCCAGCCAGAGCTTTCCTGGATAATTAAGTAATCACTGCAACAGACAGAAAGTGAGAAGTACTTGGTAGTCAACCCCCCTCCCCCCGAGAAAGAAGAAGCTGGGTTCCAGTTCGTGAACCAGTGTATGTATTTAATACTAAGTAATCATTACAGCAGTGACTGGAATCCAGATCTCCCTTTTTCCCAGGTGACTGCCTTAAGTACCAGACTCTTTCTGTCTTCTGAGAAGCTTGTTCTTTCACTAGCTTAATGAATATTTAATCACTGTCTGTGAAGTGGAACATCACATCTCACAAGGAGAGGCTGTGAGCAGCCAACCCCAGAAAATCTGTTAGCCTGATGCTTAGAATATTTTGGTGAGAGATACAGTTTCAAATCCCTAACAAAATAGAATTACTTGAATCAGAATTTTCTACCTTACATGAAAACAAGTTTAGACTTAACTTAAAGCGTATGCTCTATTCTACTCTTATGCAACAAACCCTGAAGGACTTGGCATCCCCCGTTCATCTACAGGGCCACAGAACTCTGCAAGGTATAGCAGGAGTTAAACTTATTCATATCATATTGCATATACAATAAATGTGTTGGATAAAATAACTTCACATCCAAAAATTGCATAGGCATGTGCTGCACATCTAGCCGATCAGGATTTAGGCAATTATCAGATTGTCCAGAAGCAGATTTTAGACTCTTGGATAATTTTAATAATGAAACAGTGGCTGCTTGGGCACAGACTCAAGGAAGTATATCATCTCCTAATCCCTTTTTAGGAGTTAAGAAAATTAAGAACATTAATTAGGCAGTCACAGACTGCCTAAATTGGGTGCTTAGGCTTCCTAATTGATTAGTGGAGACAGCTAGGCACTAAAGAGCAGTACAGAGAGTTCACCTGCTGGGAGCAGACTCACTTAAAGATAGCTGTTATGAAACATTAGCCACAGAATATAGCTATATCACTGCCTCCCTCTGAAGTTTAGGCATTGACATTAGGAGCTTAATCCAGTTGCCTATACACAGGCATCTAAAGCTGTGTGAGATATTGCGGGGTAGCCCTCTGGCTGCCTTTTAGCTGACACTCCAGAGGAATGAAGGTCTCACTTAGATCCTGTGTCATGTCCACCAGCTCCACAGACAGATAAACCTAAGGTATTTGAAATAGCACTAGGAGCTTATGCATGGACAGCTGAATCAAACCTTGAGTAAAAGATTCAACACCAGACTCTAGCAATGTAAATTTAGGAGTCTGTATGTATGTGTCTACCAGTAAACTAGTTCCCTAAGAGGATGGAGACATGGGTATGATCTCTACATGAGACATGGGTGGTTTTGGATCTGTGTCATATTCAAGAGCCCACATCTTGGATAAATTAGAGTATCTGAGATAGCGCTTGGAGCCAACAAGTGGAGAAGTGAATCTGGCCTTTAGCCAATATAGACAGCAGAGTCCAGAAAACTATTCAGGTGACCAAATACAGCAAGAATCCAGTATACTTAGCTGAGGATAATAACCTCCTAAAAGAGCAGGTTTCATGTGATAGTGATGACTGCAATCAGTTACAATGGAATAACATCTCACAACAGAATATTTGTAGGACCAGAAGGAAGGCAGACATAAGGAACTATGACTCAAGCCTGGTGATTAGGCTTCTCTGCTGGAAGGAAGGAAACTAAGAAAGTGAATTGGCCAATATTTTTAAGAAAATGTGTTTCTATTTTGTTTTAGATAATTATTGAGTAAAATTCATAAACAATACCAAAAGACGAGACCAGACTCTGAAGAATTCCCAAAAAGAAACCCACCTATGCTAGCGTTTCTTTGCACTTCCAGTGACCAATGACTACTGGGCATTACACAGTTGTTCATCTCTAACAGGAGAGAACACAAGGCATTTAATTCCCGCTGACCTGACAGTGTCATAAACAGGATATTCCTTGGGATGGAGGAGATGAGGTTCAAGTCATCTCAAGCTGCAACAGGTCCTGAACCCAATTCTCGAATAAGTATCCTGATGATAAGGCTTTCTTAGAGAAAACAGCAGGATCAACTCCAATGGTGGAGTCCATCCATCATCCAATGAGCACACTTCACACTTGTAAACCAAAAATGACCCTTGTTTAGATGGTCTGGAGTCAATACACTGTTGTCTTTGGAGCTGGAGATCTGTCTCCTAAATCCTGATTTAGTTGCCCAGCTTTCCAATTAAATTCAGAGGATGAATAGGAGTTAGGAACTCAAATATTTTGTGGGCCTTCCAGGATGAAATGGTAGCTGACCAGAAGGTTAGATCATTAGGTTTTGGACTCGGATTCAGCTCACCTATCTTTAGTGCTACAGTGTAGATGTCCATGACTAGGCTAGTCACTCTACATTTCCTTTATCATTGACAAAGGCAACTTCAAGGGTGCAAGTCATCTCTCCATAAAATCAATGTCTAAAACAGGTCAGCTAGGGACTCCTTTTCCTAAATATAGTGTCTAGTGCCATTCCAGGTACCAGAAGATATCATTCCTCACCTCAGCTGTAATTTGGGAGGTCAAGCATATAGGTCCTGCTTTGTATCTGCCAGTCAAACACACAATGAACTCCTAATCCAATGAACAGAATCACCTATCACTATTCTGTCCAAGACATCCACATCCCTACTTGTGAAAGACATTTCAAGTTCTGGAATAGTGACATTTTTAGCAGTACCACCTAGCATTACTAAAGAAGGACCATTCCTATAAAAAATAAAGCCATCTTTATTTCATCACAAACCATTTTACAGTTAAACATTCAAAATCTAGTTCTTTAGTAATTTTTAAATCTAAGAAGTATCCTAGGAAGCTCTTTTAAAAGGGAAACAAAATCATCTGTATACTCATTAAGTATTAATACTGAAATGTAAACCGTATAAACACATAGTTTTACCTTAAGCCAACAATGTTGTACTTTTTTCATCTTTGCGTTAAATATACAACATTATTATGGATAAACAACTACTATAAATATTTTACCACAAACTGGTTATAAAATAATATCTTTTTTAGGTATATTATTTTCTCATACCTGTAAAAATAGGTAGAAATAAAAAAGTGTATTATACTTAAAAGTAATACATAAAGGAACTTTAACAACAAATAGTTCAAAGTTAAGGTTTATATGTTGTAACTTTCTCGTTTAATATGAATGTTCATTATATGGGCAAAGTAAGAGAAAAGTTATCCCTTATTACTCCTTTCCTTGTTTTTAAGAGCATGGTGTTTGTAAATACTGTGATGAGTAAGAACATACTCTTGTTTTGAAACTTTAAGTCCTTTTTAAAGTGTTTGTTTCTGAAGATACTGTCATTGGTTTTGTTATTAAAACTCTTCCTGTCCTTTCTATCCATATATACTAAATCTTTTTAAAAATAGTACAATTCAACCAATAGTCATTATAATTCTTGTTTACAACAGCAGTCTGTCAGGGGTTAATAAATGCTCACCTATAACTTCCACCCTCTCCAATCTGTCTGTTGCTCAAGAGTCTGAAAACATAGGCTTCCCAGCTTTCAACAGGGCTACTGAACTGGAAATATTCTCCAAAAGAGGAAGCAAAATTTGCCTTTAAATTTTCTCCACTTAAGCTGTTTTGATATTGTTCCTCTCCCTCTACTCTACTCCCTCTTGAACTCTACTAGTTCAAGGCCCTCTACTGCTTCTGGCTCCTGGAGCCATATGAATGCACGTGTATGTGTATTTGTGTATGCACAGAGTATGATATGTGTTGTATAATATACTCCTGCCTGCATTTTTTATGGTCAGATGACTACTGAAATCACATAAATATTTTACAGGAGGGAAAGGATTAATTCTCCCTAGCTGTAACCCTCTAAAAATGAAGAGAAATAGGTACCTCCAAGGAGTGATTCATCCATCCTACATGAGATACTTGTTCAGGGATGGACTGAATTCCCATGAGATGTTTATCTCTTTACATTCACTCCAAAGAGACCTTGAACAACCAGTTCAGGTTCAATGCCTACTTTCTGAATGTCTGAAGTGAGCTGAAGGGAAACCCCCCCCTAATTAATTGTTCTGGCCCAAAGGAAGATATCGGTATAACTGTATCTACACAAAAGGAATTGATGATACCCTTGTAGCTAGTGTAGTGTAACTTTGGAGAGTAATACTGCTCTCACACCCACTGTCTGTTGTTGCTTCCTCAATACTTCTCTGTGAGAGTTACCTTTTGCAGCTACCTATTTCAGCTGCTTCCTCGCTGCCTCTCTGTGAGAGCTGCCTATTGCAGCTACCTATCTCAGCTACTTTTACTTTCCTAAATGCATCCATGCCAGGCAATCACCTCCAACTCTCAGGCCCAAAGGTACAGCACCATGCTGACCAGGACCAGTGTCCTCACATTGGCAGTGTGCGCACTACATAGCACTTGGCCCTTGATCTCGCTTACGCCTTCTGCTGGGTTCATGTAGCCTTAAGTCAAGTTCTGCAGTGAGAAGGGGGAGAAGAAGGGAAGGCACACTGTGTTTAAAATATCTGAAATAACATGAGGGATGCCCACTGGAGTAATTTTTAAGAGCAGATGTAAGTAACAAAAATCAAAAAACAGCTATTGACTGCGGGGGGAACAGGCCACTTCCTCTTTTTATCCACCTTTTCTCTCCTCTTCTCTTTCCCCTCCCCCTCAAGGCAAAGAAATCAGGTTGGTTCTCTGAAAAGGCAATGAAAACTTCTAGCACATCAAGCCCAACCTACCAATCTGCTGTTGTTCCTTTCACATGAACGACTAAAGTCATTCCCACATTCACACATCTGCAGCCAAAACAAATTCCTGAATGAACAGACTCCCTATATTCCCAAGCTCTTTTGAGACATACCTGGAAGTCCTGTAGACCCAGGCCACAAAGGATGAGGTGAGGATGTATAGCTCCCCAAGGCTGGTAAACCATTTGAGGGTTGCTGTCTGTGCTAAAGGCAGTGGAAAGGATAGGCACCTCCAGAGAGCTCTTCAGCTCAGCTGTCATAGTAAACTGTCTTCAGCTGAAATAAATCTCCATTCAGAAATGCGTACCTCTGTATTCATGGACAATAGCAGAAGTCTAACTGTTAGCTTAGACTAGACAACTTGTCTCTTTTATGGTTAAAGGTAGCTGAGATGAACGTACAACTCATTGACCATTTTCTTTGCTCACCAGGTTCCCTCTGTGGTGACTGATAAATGTCGAGCTGCCACCCAGTACGACAGATGTGCGTATGAGATCAGTCAACACATGAATTCCATCGGATTCACATTAGGGCCATTAATTACAGCATGTACCTTGGGGCCTCCCACCTGCAGATGCCTTAGTAGTCATGATAATCACATTTACTCTGGTAGTGAGAAACACTTACTGAGTCAGATACAAAGCACTGTGCAGAGTAGTGCCCAACCTAAGGGACAAAACACAGGATAAAGAAGAACAGTAAAGGATATAGACAAAAGGATATATGGGATGACGGCAAATACAGTGCTTCCTCTATAAAGAAGTGAGAGGTGGGATAGGGGGAATGAGCTGAGGTTAAATTGAGTAAGCTACATGGAAAGGCAAGGTTAGATGAAGGGACTGAAGTTCAGGCAGGGTGAGAGGGATGTTTTCTTTATATCATATCTAGACAGTATCACAGAAACCTTTTCCTTGGGATCAGTGGGCATTCCAAGTCCATGTGCTGCTTTTAAACTGAATATAGAGGAAAACTTCAGCTTGGTGGTGTTGATTATTGCCCATTAGAGATTGTGTGGAGACCACCAAGCTCATTTCAGTTCAGATTATGGAATGTACTAAAATTGAGGTCCTCAGGGTGAAAGGCTAGGTTTTTATCCACTAAGCTAAAGAAGTCATTTCTTTTTTTCTATTAAGGAACCGTGAAAGGAAAGATTGTGCAATGACTAGAAGTACACTGTAAATATCAGAGTTACCAAAAGTCACAGAGAAACCTTTCAAATAATCTGAAGTGGTGATAGAAAGAGTAATACAGTGAATTTGTATGGATGCAACAATCATTAACTCTACACCTTCACTTTCATTTGCATTGAAGAAGCAGCTGACTGTATTTTTGTGGTGTTCATTGTTTTTATCCTACCAAAACTGTTTGGCAGGTTGGCAAGATCATTGTCTATGAGTATACATGTGCGTATGTGTGTGCATGTATGTGTTTAAGCATGTACGTTGGGAAACATATTTAATACTTTAAGTTCTTTATGCTACAAAATAGTGTACATATATTATTCAAATATTTTAAATATGCCCTATAAAAGACCACTCAGGGTTGCCCAGCTATGTGAATCCAGATTCTGCCACTTTAGCGGCTGCTAAGGCCTATTACTTTGGGCAGTCCTAGCGACTGAGTAGGGAATGGGTTAAACATGCAGAATCTGACCCAAACTGTTATTTCCACAAATCACTGTGAACTACTATTTGTGTTCTCAGTCTTATGCGGAGGCCATTGTCATTCCTGTCTCTCTTATATTCTGCGGCTTGTCCTATCCTTTATAGATGAGCCCTTATAAAGCTAGAGATCATTGGAATGCCTGACTCCATTATCCACATAAACCAGCAACTATTCACATCATTTTTCAGTGACAATGATTTGAAATCCTATACCGGGCAGGCAATTTTAACTGGAAAACTGGAAAAGGCTGTTTAATACTGAAATAAGTAATCAGGAAGCAAGTAGCCATGAATCATTAGGATGGTTAAGAAAAAATAAACAGAAAACAAGTAACTGAAAAAGCAAGGATAAAATTAAACAGTAATGATGATTTATAGTAAGATACTCTGAGACATGACAGAAGTCTCAGTACACCAAAAGGAAAATCTTGTTTGCTCAAATTATTTGTTTCTTCTGTCTAATGAATGTAATTCTAATATACAAGTGATAACACTGGCATTTCTTTGAAATGTTGATTCAGTTTAATTATGAAAATCACCAAGGTATTTTCTGGCTGCTGCATCACTCCCTGTACTAAGATTAATCACATCAACATCATTCATTTAATCTTCAAAGAGGAAGCAGTTGTCCACAAAAGCCTTCAAATAGCTTCATTAGTGCAATTTTTCAGACTCAAACACTTAGCTGGCAGCATATGATTGAGAGTAAGGAAGGTCATTATATTCATCTGTTTCCTAATCCAATTTATTTTAAAAAAAGGTTTCGAAATTTTTTTGTGGATATGTATAAGCTCCACATTCTTGTCCTTTGTTTTGGGCAACCAAACCATACGCAGTTCAAATACAGACAGAATACTTGGTGGCTGTCATGATTTACTCAGTTTGCGATGGGGTGAATTAGAACCAGAATATGATCCTCTCCTGAGCCTGGCACTGATTTAACATACAGATTGTTTTTGTCACCAATCACGAGCACAAAAGACCTTAAGATGTGTTTACTTAAACATGCAAACAGGGTTAAAAAGGTGAGACACAGAGCAATGTGCCTGATGTTTTCAGTGCCAGACTGAGACCTATTAACAATGTTTTAGAGAATAAAAATAAGTCCAACCTCTCCCCATTATTAATTTTTAATTACATGCTAAGAGCATCATCCTCTTCAGTCTCCCATGGATGCTGAAAAGACCTTCCCTTGCTTTACATTACTTTAAAACTTCTCTAGCACAACCCTGTGCATTTCAAAAAAATCCTGATACCCAATGCCCAATTGGCTGATATTGTGGCACAGTTTTTGAGCAGTTTAAATTTTTAAAAAATATGGCGTTGCCACCCAACATATTCACACTGAGCGTGGCAGCTCACTACCAAGATCACGACGACAACCTGGCCAGACACAATTGTCCTACCTGCGTGGCACTAAAATAGCCACTGATCAAAATGTGCTTAGTTCTATTACTGAAAACCAAAGCTGCCAGGTTTAGTTTTGAAGCTTTAAAAACCAAAGACTTTATTAAAGTTTCTGCTAACATATTTGCCTGCAGCTGTCAGTGGATTGTGTAAAAATCAATAAGAAAAGGGGAAGCCTTCAGATGTCAGGCAGCAAATGTAATTTTTTTTTAAATAAACTATTTAAAGAAATTAAAATTTTCCTTCCATTTAATTTTAGGTGAGGAGAAAAATCAACTTTATATTCAACAGAAAAACTTGGGCAAAAAATTTACAAAACTGGATCCTAAGGCTCTGGTGAATTGCCACCACTGCAAACGTGCCAATCATTCAGAGGCTCCCCAAAAGGATGGAAAGACATGTTTGAACCACGACGGTGTTTGTTTTATTAATGACTGGATTTAGTTTAGAGAGAGGAGCACAGAATAGTTCCATAGCTACAAAGCTATATGCTTCAGTTGTCACTGTATCTCACGTAACTATTTTCGTTCCTTTCCCTGGATTATAAAGAGCGCTCATGCTCCATCCTTGGTTCACAGGGCTAACTAAAATCAATCACTGTACAAAAGACAGCATAAAACATAGACTCCATGCGATTCTCAGTCTGACCACTCAAACAGTGTATAGGTGAGGCTTTTATAACGGAGGGTCCCCTGCACAAGCAAGGATTTTCTTTGTGCTTGTACTTAAAAAAAAAAAAAGGAAAATCAATCTTCTCAAAAGCAGTTGTATTAGCTAATACCCTACTTGCACCTTTTTGTAGAGAAGACTTCCCCAACTCCGGTGCAGGATGAAAAACATAGGCTGGTGCAATATTTAGTCACGGCAAAGAAAATGAAGGTGTATCACAAGATGAGCTTACATACAAGTTTCAGTCCTTTGCACCGATCTGTGAAATCCAGTGGACTATTTTTCTCCTTGTGAGCTCTTTGGCTACGGAAGAGTCATGCTGGGGGACTCCTCACTCCTGACAAGAGATTGAACAATAGTCATGGAAATCATTTCATTTGGGGCAGAGGTCAGGATGCAATAATGGACCAACATAGCGGGAAAGTCACGGCAGCTGGAATAGTTACCATAGCTGAAGTGACATAGGAGCCACAAGAGTTTGTCTTCACTGGTATTTAGAAGGCATTTGTCACCTGGATATTTTAAGCCCTGTTGATATCCCATCCTTATTTCAAGGTGTTAGACTCCATGTATATTTATTGCTATTCCAGTATATCAGAACTTTCCTTGCAGGAGCTGAGGGCTTCTGTGGAGGATTTTTCTTAAGAAAAACAGCAAGTTTGGGGTTGGAGTACCCGCATTCTTTAAAACCTTTCCGTGAATTGCTTTCAGATCTTGTCACTGGATCTTGGCAGTATGAGGCCACATCATTTCCAACTGTGAACAACAGAAGGAATGACCAGGCTCATCTTGCAATTTGTCCCGCTTCACTGCAATACTTAGAAATTGTTACGCAGAGTAAGCTTGTTATTTCTTCTTTTTTTCTTCTTATTTCTTCTACCTTCCCTCTGCAGTACATGGGAGGAAAAAAAATAACTATTCTATTGTGCGCTTTTAAACAGGAGTCTTTTAAAAAAGAACAGCTGCCTATCCCTGGAATCATTCCATCCACAGAGTCATCTACCCTCATAGTTCAATACTTAAATCAGTATGTCTCTAATAACTTAGACTTAAAGGGCTATACTCCTTGGGTGACATTTAGGCTCTATCCTTCACTCCTCCTTTTTATTCAGATAGTGTTATCCTCGGGAGTCCCAAAGCTTCTGGGTCTCAATCAGGCCTTAGTAGAAGGAAAATTCTTCAAGTAGGTCTTGCTGTGACAAATGTGGGTATTATATGCTACTGTTCTTTACTGTTCTCCTCAAATCTCAGTTTCCCTAATTACACACTACTTCCCTGAAAACTATGAATGATACAATAAGTCTAACCAAGATGTATGCTGCAAGTACAGCTTCAGTTATTAGGCAAAGATATGACAATGAAGCTGATCACAGGGAAAGTGTTTTCAATTAATCTGCCTCACACCGTCTATTTACAAGGCACTCATTTACGTTGGTTGCTTTTAGTGTTAACAATAAATGAACTTTTGTTATTAAAATAGGAACAGATCCCTGAGTAAGTGGCAACGTGCAGAGTGACTGAAGAATCAAGTAAGGATGTATTTATATCTGAAAAGTAAGAGAGAAATAATCTGTAACCCGTAAGGGTGACAATGAATACAGATATATTTAGATCACCGCTAAAAACAAATTGGGATTTGTTTTTAGGTCATGCTCTGCCTTTTCTTGTATTAACAATACCCAAGTTTTCAATCAAAACTGGTACCAAGTGAAAAACCTTCTTCACAGAGCATGAAGAAGTAGAGATTCACCTTTCTGACCACCTTCTTTCCTGTCTTCTATATATCCTCATAAAATATTTACTCTGCTTCTGAATGACCACTCTGATTATCCTTAGACTCCTTTTCAGGTTCCCTGATGATGTCATGGAAATGTTAAACCCATTATGCTAAGCTAGGACCTCCATCTACTGTGACCTCTTGGCACTAGCTTCTAAGGACAGCATGATACTTTTACATAAAAGTTAGTCTTCCTTCGGGCCATCAATAGATGGACTCATAATACATCAGCACTTCAACCAACACCAGTAAAATTTCAGCAAGGCCACGTAAAAAGTCCAAATCCGTTTTGTGTTTACGATAAAGTGATTAAAACGTCCGTTAAAAGGTACAATTATTTTCTGCTGGAAAATAAGCATTTATATTATTTCATGGGTCCACCCCATAGGTACTACATGCCATTCCTTTTCATTAAGCTATTAGGGAAGTGATTAGTGACTAGCACCCTGCTGTAATTATCTTTAATGTAATGTTTCAAATTGATCATGCATAATGCAATTAGAAATCATAATTAAATTAATTTATATTGATTTAAGCCTTTATAAGTTGTTAATAACTATAGCCCATTACATTAATTCCTACAAGCCGACATTAATATTTTCAGTACGCTGGAATATTTCGCTTTTTCGCCCCTTCCTCGCGCCGGGCGCTTCATTGCGGAGTTCGCGGGGGACGGCTGCCAGGGGACGCGGCCCGGCGAGGGCCCCCG
>WAAD01022343.1:2968-13688 GCA_013389945.1 Fregata magnificens
CTTTTTGGGGATCTCAAATTAATATCTTGTTCAAGAACCTATATAGTAAGCAGAAATACACAATTAACATTTTAAAACAGATAATCTAAAATATTAGGCAAGATTGCTACTGGAGTGGATAATGAGTAAAAAAGAAACAGCATTCTCAGTAGCCATACTTTTAGTCCATAATTAAAGTTCAATGCAGTAGAAGCAGCCAAATGTACCCAAGTAGTAAGCGTATATAATTCAACTATTTCAAAAGGTGACTTTTACTGTTTACTTAAGACTGTATTCAGACTCAAACATATATATTTCAGAAAAAACTGTTGAGTCAGGCAGATATTTTGTATAGTTTGTTCAGCTGAAAGCTTACCAGCTACTTTACTTCCAAAACTAAACCAGTGTATCTGAATTTTAAGGTTATGTGTGGTCCTCATTTTTAAGCATTTACTTCACTGCTAGATGCTGGAAGTCTTGTTTTTCTTGACTACAAGAGTGAGATTTGAGAAACCCAGTGGAGCAAATACTCTAAGTCTAATACAAAGGCTTGAATTCTAATGAGCATACAGTTGCTGAAAGGGTGCAAAACTTCTGGGTGGTCTCCAGGAGAAAAGTCATGGGCCCCTTGAAGTTAATAGGGGTTTTGTTATTGGCTTTAGTGGGGCCAAGACTCTAAATAAGGCTGATTTCCTCGTTATTTGAGCAATATATTTTTTATAACCTTCTCTCAATTTTACCTTAAGTGTGGTAGCAAGTTAAAAATTATGAAGCTGGATGAAAAGTTTAAGAGAAAAACATAATGTAAAATAAAAAGCATGCTGTGCATCTTCTCCTAAGTTCAGTCTTAGTGCTCAGAGTTATTTTCAAAGCAAGTAGGTCATAAAATTGAGCTTGGCAACAGTCACAGAGAAGGTGATTTGCCACCCCTGACTTGATAATTAAAAAAATCCTTTTGCTTTGTGAACAAGTAAGTAAATATTTCAAACTGGGAAAATATGTCAAACCTGTTGATTATTAAAATTTTGTCAGTGACCAATAATAAATATATAATATCTTTGACATCTGTCTTCAGCCACTGTACAAATGAGAAACAGAGGCAAGGTAGTGGATGAGTTTGTTAAGTCACAGATGAGCAGAGTGTCAGCTTGAGACTATTTCAGATAACTTAAGCTTTAAAGTGAGAATACCAACACACCTGCACTCATCTCCATAATGTAGAAGTCAGTCAGTATGGACATTGCATTTAGAGCCTAAAGGATGAGATGCATTGCAGGTATTAAACAATTTCCCTCTGTTCAAAATCAAAACCCCGGAAAATGACTGCTGCTGTGAGACTCCAGAACTAACATACCAAGCACGGAGGTAACTTTCAGGATGTTGTTTTGACTTAACTGTTGCCAGTGCTTCAAGCAGCAAAGCAGCTTTCAGGTAATCACATTTTTCTAAAAGGGTTCTCATATGTAAATGTTGCAGTCTAAGAAGAGGAAATATGGTAGCATCTAGAGGAACATGACTGTTCTATTCAAGCTTAGGACTGAAATTTTTTTCCATCAATAAGTTATTCATTATTTTTCATTACTCATATGTTTTTGCAGCATACATGAGGTACTAAAAATAACTGCAAGAGAAGTTTAAAAACTTGTAATATTGCCATATCTGAAACACTTACCTATACAAAGTCTTAAAAGCCTTACAAAAATTCTGATTTACAGTAGACTACAGGGCAGAATAAGAAGCTACAAGCTATTTTAGCAGTTGAATGCATAGCATGCCATCTGCAGAGTATGTTTCACCTGGACGGACACACAGAAGGCAAATGGAATGAAAACAAAACTAGCAGTCCAAAACGATACTGCAAACTTTAGATACTCCAAAATAATAGGATGACATTATGTTGCCTAGGATAGTATCCAAGAGTCTTACAGAAAAGGCAACTAGAAAATGTAAGAGGGACAACAGATGTCTGGATCATAGAGTTGAAAGACAAATGACTTTTTTTTTTCCTGCTATTTGGTCTCCAGCAAGAGAAAAGTAATGCAGAAGGAAGTGGTGAGACAGGAATTTTTACTATCCCTCTTTGATACAGAGAGTGAAAAAAAACCCTAAAAGGCTGGAGTAAAACAGAGCCTTCAAAGAGGAATAAATGAAAAATGACAGAGGATCACAATCAAATTCCAAAACCTGAGGACATTATCACTTGTTGACTACCTTAACTAATGCTTGCTCTTAGCCAATTGGTAACGCAAAATAAAATATATTTGTTTAAATCATCACAGGATAATTACTAAGTCATAGTAATTCAATTACATGTGACAATTGTCCATACTCAAGCCACGTTCTCAAATTCCAATTTCATACTTGCAATAGCTCCAGCACTTAAGTCCGTTTGTTGTCCTTTCCTTCATTACTAGCACAGAACAAATCTTTTGGCACACAGAGCTAAACAGCAATTAAATTGCAATTCTGAATTCTAAAATCAATTTCTTCAAAACAAATTAGAAACATGGATTTTAGGTTTAAATGTTTTTCAAAAATGAAAACATCTGAGAAACATAATCTTTAAAGGCAAAAAGACAAGACATTCAAACTCTAACACGACAGTAGGTATAAAAAGAATAAAACCGTTAAGTTTAAAACTGGTGATTATAATATCATATTCTCTTACCCCAGGTTGTGCACAAGCCTGATAATGTGTTACCACACCACCACTAAGAAGCAAAGCATCAACAATATTTTAGAAGTAGGGTTAGTTTGCTCAGTTTTACAAATGGTAAGTTTTACTCTACCATCGAGGAGACAGTCAAAGTGAAGGCACTGTAAGTATTCTCTCTCTCTCATAAAGCCATTCAGGGGTGTTGCCCAACCTTCTGCTAGCACTTGCACCCATTGCATATCCACCTTGTAAAGAAATGGAGAAAGAGACTTAGAGCCAATAAAAGTTGTTGCTTAATGATTGGCATCCGGTATTAATCATAATAGATCATGATTTACCCATAAAATGCAGGACAGTATAAATGGAAGATTTCTCAGTATTACAGTTTTTAATCACAAAAAATTCAAAGTTTCTACAAGTAAGAAAGAAGAACAACTTGTTCCTCACTGTTCATATTTTTGGCTATTTTCCAGTCCTCACACTAGATCAAATTTCCATGTGTTAAAAAACAAACAAACCAACAAACAAACAAAAGAACCCCACAACAACAAAGTTTATTTGTAAATGTTTGATAAAGTTCAACTTAACAGAATTAGTGAGTCCCATTTGTATTTATTTTTTTAACAGAGCAAGATAACAAAGAGAGAAACAGAGGGAGAGAAACACATACAATTACCACAAAAATATCAGAATTTTGGGGGTGAATATTAAGAGGTCTAATTTTAAAACAGATTGGAAAGAAAATTTTAATTGCAGAAATTAGTGAGACAATCCACAAGTAAAATTCTCTTGAGCCTAGTACTTATTTTAGTTTAAGAGGTATCAGCTTACAGGGAATTTCCTTCCTTAGCACTTAAACAGTCACACTATGACTTAGTGTGTGGCCTCTATTATTTCCGCATGCGCATTACTAAGACTTGGTCAAGTCTTTGACAAGGACAGGTTTTGCTTGTGCAAGTTTCTTTTGCAAAGAGCATAACTAATTTTATTACACTGTTTAATTTATGCTGAGGCAAGTACAACACACATTTTCTTCCCAAGCTTACGTTATATACTTGCTTGATATTCAACAAACCACTGGTTAGGGGTGGAGGGAGAACGGATTTGTTTTTCTAGATAGGGAACAATTTGGAATGGGACACTACAGAAATTTAATAATGGTGACCTTAAATATTTATTCCTCACCAAAGCAATAAATAGTTTTACAGACACATATGTGAAATGAATCTAGTAAGATGCAGTGAAAGGAAGTATTAAAATTTGTTAGTAGTAGAAGGTTAGGTAAATTTTTAAACTATTTAATTCAGTGCTTAGTATGTGTCTCAGTCCTTCAAAGCCAAGTTACTCACTGCAGATGCTCAACTCTGAGCTTAGTCAGCTCCTAGATCAAATGCTTAGCTTTACGTTCTAGTAATTTTGTCAAAAAGCCAGTGAAAAAACTCATGCATTGTATCTGTGTTTAGGCCTAGTTCTTCAGAAAAAGAAGGTGAGGTAGAACAGAAACACAACCAGAAGCAGCTTTGTCTAATTTATCTGAGTGGGAAAATAATGCATTTAACCAAAATAAGAACAGAGTTGATCAAGTTGATCCACGCTTTTCCATGTTCTCCACTGGAAGCCAGAAAAGTAGCATGAATATGTTCTAACCAGAAAAAAAAAAAAAAAAAGTACATCTGATCACCTCGCTGTAGAATCAAGTTTGCAACTGTTTGAGCCTGGTATGTGAGGTTACTATCATCCAGCTGAAGGTTACCAACAAGGAGAATCAAGAAGCAGTAACTGATTTCCTTCATATTTCTAGGTCATTACAATTCAAAATAAAATCATTTGTGTAAGTAAACTAAAAAAGAAAAGTTAGTAATTCTTCTAGAAACAACTACTCATACAAGATGTGCCAGGCATGGTTTAGTCCATGGATGGCAGAGGGGGGAGGCATGGGAGGAAGTCACTGTAAATTTAATCTCCAGGCTTGGGATAAACTAAGTAACACTATACCAGACATTATTTATGAAATTACAAAGATTCAATTGTTATCTCTAGTAAGTGATCAAAGAAAACACAGATGCTGTGATTTATCTCAAGAAAAGAGGAAGAAAGTGTATCAAGATACATTCCATCACCAGTACAGGTATTTCGACTATATCTACTTCCGCTGAGCAACAGATTAGACTGTCAACTTCAGCAATGAGACAACTGAAAATACAATACCTTATTTATTTCCAAGGTTAACAGAGACTCAGCATCAGTTTTGGCCAACTGTAGCTTGTTTTCTGGCACATAAAGCTCTTTCACCTCATAAGAGGCATCCACTGGTACGATGTCCTGTATAAAAGGAATAAATGGAACTTAATGTTTGCTCAGAATGCGTCTTGGACACTGAACACATGGTCAAGAAGTAAAATTCTAATGTTGCACTACTCTGTAGCATGAGTTTATTCATTAAGCAATTTTTACTTATTTAAAAACCAGCACTGTTCCAAGATTATGATATATTGCTAGCCAAGTGTGCTGGTTTTGGCAGGGATAGAGTTAATTTGCTGACTTGAGTAACTGAAGTGAAATGTTCTGACAAGAGATTTTTTTTTCTAAACCTTAAGTACCCCATATAACATTTACCTAATAAATATTGGATTAAGTGCAGTTTTTATGACTTATTAATGCCTACATTATCTACAGCAGAAAGGAAGACTATGCTTTTATATTTCCTAAAGAAGTAAAAAAAGTTTTAGAGATTGACCATTTATAAATTTAAGTCATTCACTATACAACATACATTAGAAGTGGTAACATGGAGGTAAAAAAAAAATCTCTTTCTCAACTGAAAATGATTAATAGAGAAGTACAAATTAAATGTATTACCTACAGCTAAGGATATAACACCAGTGTCCTAACCTATATACTAACATTTAGAACATTTAAGTGTGAGGCCACCTGTGCATATATATATATATATGCAATGAACTGAAATCTAATTTTGTAACCAGAATATCATAGAATATAAATTTTTTAGTTGAAAAAATTTCAGTTTTCCTCCATGCGTTTTAAACAAGACATTCTCACTCCACGGTGCTCAAGACCTTAAACATCTCATAAGATATGAACAGAAGGATAAAAATATAATTTAAAAAAAAAAAAAAGGGAGAAGTGAGAAGGCCATAATGATAAAACCTTAAAGAGTCTACTCTGACAAAGGATGGTGTAAAATGTCAAAACCCAGTCAAATGTTCCAGTGATATTCAGTAGCAAAAAATCATTAAAAAGCAGCTGAGAGTTCTTTTTAAAACAGGTTTTTCAGAGTTTTGGAAACTTTTGTAAAGTAATGCTTTACTTTTTGAGGAAAAAAGCTCACCCTTACAGCAAAGTATAGACAGACCCATAACAAGAATAAAGAAATTATCTTTATTTTTCCAGTATATGCAGCTCAGAGTAAACAGGTATGCCTGTATATCCTGGTTTCAGCTGGGATAGAGTTAATTTTCTTCCTAGTAGCTGGTATAGTGCTGTATTTTGGATTAAGGATGAGAATAATATTGATAACACACTGATGTTTTAGTTGTTGCTGAGCAGTGTTTACACTGAGGACTTTTCAGCTTCCCACACTCTGCCAGGTGCACAAGAAGCTGGGAGGGTGCATAGCCAGGACAGCTGACCCAAACTGGCCAAAGGGATATTCCATACCAGGTGACATCATGCTCAGTATATAAGCTGGGGGGAGTTGGCTGGGGGGCAGGGACCGCTGCTTGGGAACTGGCTGGGCATCTGTCAGCAGGTGGTGAGCAATTGTATTGCGCATCACTTATTTTGTATATTCTTTTATCATTGTTATTACTTTCCCTTCCTTTTCTGTCCTGTTAAACTGTCTTTATCTCAACCCACCAATGTTCCCTTTTTTTCCCTTGATTCTCTCCCCCATCCCACTGAGCAAGCAAACAGCTGCATGGTGTTGAGCTGCCTGCCAGGTTAAACCACAACGGTCCTTTTTGGCACCCAATGTGGGGCTCAAAGGGTTCGAGATAACAACAGATCTGACCAGAGCAGGTTAAAACAAATTTGTGATAAGCATTCATTATATTGGTTTAATAGTCACTGGTCACAATGGTGATTTATTTGCTCTCAGAGTTGTGTTATATAACACCTTACTTGCTGTATGCACTCCCTATGGTGGCTATATGCCATAACGATGGTATTACAGTAAGAATCACCCAGATTAATGAAGAATGAACTTTGATGAAACCAAGCAAAGAGCAGCGATGATAGAACTGGACGAGCACAGTGATAATGGAACCAGGACTGGCTTCAGCATGCAACAATTCAACACCACACACCATCTCTCCTGCCCTGAAGCACTGTTATGACAGATGGAGCCCACAGTCATGGACTAAATGAACTCAGGACATTTTAGAGGGATGGCCCATAGACTAAGGGAATGATATCTGTGTGTATATATATATATCAAAAGACAGGAAAAGTGGTGGTGATTAACTGGAATGTATTGGAAAGCGTAGGACGTGGGCATGACGTAGATGGTATAGAATACGAGGTGGATACTGTCCTGGTTTCAGCTGGGACAGAGTTAATTTTGTTCCTAGTAGCTGGTATAGTGCTGTGTTTTGGATTTAGGATGAAAATAATGTAGATAACACACTGATGTGACACGCAGTGATATCACAGACATGTGACATCATGCTCAGTATATAAGCTGGGGGGCAGAGACCGCTGCTTGGGAACTGGCTAGGCATCGGTCAGCAGGTGGTGAGCAACTGCATTGTGCATCACTTATTTTGTATATTCTTTTATTATTGCCCCTTCCTTTTCTGTCCTATTAAACTGTCTTTATCTTAACCCATGAATTTTACTTTTTTTTTTTTTTTCCCCATTCTCTCCCCCATCCTACTGAGGGGGGGGTAAGCGAACAGCTGCATGGTGTTGAGCTGCCTGCCGGGTTAAACCACGACACTGTAGGAACACAAAGTTTGCCCAAGCATCTTAAAGCATTTGTCCAAGCATTTATCAGATGTTAGGCACTACCTCCATAGAAAGTAAAACAAAGGGGGTGGGATAAGGAAAGCAAGTGGGAGATAAAATGACTGCAGAAGTAAAAAGACATGATGAGTCTCACTGGCTGTTACATAATTTGTATCTCCAAAGACAAATAAAAGGAAAACAAATTAAACTAGCACTGAGAAATTGTGTTTTATAAGGAGAAGCTCAGTCCATTATATATCAGACATCATTTGGGAAGCTGATTTTATTAGAGGGTAAGTTAGGCAAAACCTGCCTTCTATTTTCTCTGCCTGAGCAGCAGCGTTACAGCCCAGGAGAGCTGCAGCAGACTCCTGCCACAGCAATAAGCCCAGAATCAAATAAAGGTATTGCTGCTATAAAGAACAGTAGACCTTACAAGCAAAGTATAATGACTGAGTATACATTATGCTGCTTCACAGAAGATTCGCCTCTGGACCCTAGTTCATTACACTGCTAGAATGTCTTAATTTTACCAACCATCAAATGTTTAAAATAAATATGCCTATTAAAAAGGCCTCTTCAAATATTATCCTATTTTTAGAGTCCTGCTAACAGGCAAAACAATGGAGAAAAAGGTTTCACGATGCAGTTTCTGTCAACAATCCACCTCATTATAAGGATGTAAACAGCTTGAAGACAGTTCTAGCAACACTGAGTCAGACATTTAGAGAATTTGTAGGATTAGTAAACCTAGGCTCCCTTGCAGACATAAAAATGTTGTTTAAAACGTCTTAGATTTAAAAAAACACCACCACCACAAAAAAAAAAACCCAGCAGCAAGAGGAATCCATAGGTCTTTAAATTGTATGAATTTTAGGAAAATGCTAGGCTATAGCAAGCCATCTAGTGACCACTTTAAGGTAGCAACTTTACTCAAAGGTTCATTCTACCAAAGGACAAGTTACACAATATTCCTCAACATCTATTATTTCTCAATGCATTCATATAAATAACAGCAATATAATAAAAAAATAAACTAGATGCTTTATGGGAATGTGCCTCCTCAGACTGCGGTGGTAGGTTCTTTGCTGATGTTGTCTAACATCCTCAACAGTCTGTAAGGAAAGGGCCTTCAGGCAAGTTTCTGCTAGATGGGCATTCACAAGTGACATCCAATTTACATTACTGAATGACTAGTCTTATAAGCTCATACTAATTGAGATGTGAGGCCACTGGATTATTTACATATGGAAAAAACAAACAGAAGTATTTGCTTGATTTTCAGAAGAAAACAACCATAACCAAAGCACACATACCTCAAAAATAGGAAATCCATAACTTAAAATATAGGAAGTTCTGCTTAATTTCCTAAGCATGAGAAGAAATCAATGTTTTATTGATGTGTGAATTACAGAAATTGAATACTGAGGGGTTTTTTTAAATTATGCTTAAAAGCTTATACTGGTTTCTGCTCACTCTGGCTTACATCTTTATTGTTGTGTGTTTAAATCTTCACTGTAACAGTATAAAACTAATAGTATAATCTTGCATATCCTTTACACAGAGCGTGATTTTTCCCCCCCCTTACCACAGAATCACGGAGGGGCCTCTGGGGATCATCTAGTCCAGCCTCCTGCTCAAAACTGGTCCCAGTACAGCAGGCTGCTCAGGAACTTGGCCAATCAGGTTTTGAATATCTCCAAGGATGGAGGATCCACAAACTCTCAGAGCAACTTGTTCTAATATTTGATCATCTTTATAGTGAAAGTTCCCACACACACATGTCTAGTTAGAATTTCCCATGTTTCTTCTCATGTGCGTTGCCCCTCATCCTACCCTTGTGTACCTGAGAGAAGTCTTCATCAGCCTTCCTTATACCCTCCCATTTGGGTGCTAGAAACAGCAACAAGACCTCCTTTAGCCTTCTCTTCTCCAGGCTGGAGAAGTCCAGTTCCCCTCAGCTTCTCCTTGTATGGCGATGTGCTCCAGCCCCTGACCATCTTGGTGGTCTTCTGCTCAACTCACTCTAGTACATCAATGTCTGTCTTCTACTGGGTGAGGGAGAAGGGCACAAACCTGGACATGGTATCCAGATAAGGTCTCACAACTGCCACATAAAACAGCAGAACTGCTTGTCTTGACCTGCTGGCTACAGTACAGTATACAGTTGGCCTTCTTTGCTGCATGGGCACATGTTTTCATAATGCTGACAAATGTTTTTATAATGCTGAACAATTTATTTCAGTTCGCTTGTATCCTCCTCATGTCTTAAGAAGAGATATACTTTGTTTATTTATCAAAAAGGTGAGTTATTCCACACAATGTCAGCATATATCAAAGTTAAAAGGTAGGTATGCTGCAAGTTAACGTCATTGTACTGTATTTCATACAAATGCTTACTTCCAGCATTATAAACCATTTATAAAATCCCCATGGTCTGCACTTTGTCTTATGAATCCCAGTTAGTCCCACCCAATCACCTTTTGCTGTAGGTATTTAGTTTGAACACTGCGTCCAAACAACTAACAGTTGTATTCATAAAAATTTTCTGCTGAAATGAGTTTGAAAGCAGAAGGAGACAGGAAACGAAGTTTCATTTAAGATAATGATTCAGTACCCAGCTAGCAGCTGGGTATAATCAATTGTGTCAAATATACTCTACTGAGTGCCTAATTTACAGTCAAATAATGAAAAAGTGGGCTGAAGACCTGTAACGCCTGCTCTACATGAATGTTACAGATATTAAAAATATTAAGTTCCCATGTTTGCAAGTTTTAAAAAAAAAATACTGAAACATGTTTTGGAGCCTGCTGTAATTCATGTTGATGACCAAGATGATCACACAGAGTATTCTTTATTATCAAATTTTTGATAAGTGAATGATGAACCAGACAAGATTGAGAACTTTGCTCCAGAGAGAATCATTGTGTTGTTAAGGTGATAGCTGCAGTATAATTTGAGGTAAAAAAAACCCAAAACCAAAAAAAAAACCCCCAGATGTACAGAACAGCAGAGTCCATTTCTACATATTTTCCAGGAACCACCAGCCTCAAGCTTCACATCTTAAAAAAAAAAAGAGACTGACCTTATAAACCACAACAACCAACCACCCCAAACTTC